>JABUQX010044320.1:30000-31578 GCA_015478945.1 Trachelipus rathkii | reverse complement strand
AAGAGATCCTAGAATTCTAATGTTAAGATTTAAGTTTGAAAAGGTCAAGGTATGTGTGGTTGTGACGTATGGTCCATCTGGGGAATCGTTGAAGAGAGTATGGGTACGATTTTTTTTGGGATAATCTGAATGATGTTTTTGGATGGGGTGAGTAGAAGCTTCAGATTGATAGTGTTTGGGGACCTGAATGGTTGGATAGTGATCAAAAGAGGGATGGTATAACAGTGGGTTTTGGGGTGTCGGGGGAGAAAATGATAATGGTAGGAAGGTGATTGATCTCTCTGTGAGGAGAGAGGTACGTGTGTAAGTAATACCTTTTCTTTAAACACAAGAGAATCCATAAGTATACTAGAGTTTGGTGTAGGTAGAGATGGTATCCGAAGGTGAAAAGTATGATTGATTTCGTGTTGGTGAAGAAGGAAGACTTTGAAAGTAATGTGCTCGATGTTAAATCCTTGGTGATGTGGTTTTTAGAATGGGATTATCGGATCATTATGTTGTTCTATGTTAAAATTTAAGTTAGTGGGGGGCTTTGGATGGATAGGAAGGTGATACGGAAGGAAGTGGGGAAAATTAAGAGTGAGAAGTTTAAGTGAACAAAGGGTAATAAGGATAAGTATGTAAGAGCGCTCGCAAGTAAATCAGTTGAATGTTGAACAAGTTTGAAACTGAACAAATCTGGGAACCAAATGAAGAAGCAATTGTTAGCAGTGCAAAAGAAGTATGTGTGGTGTGCCTAAAGTAGGAAGAAAGAATATTAACAGGGAGTGGGGTGGAATGAAGAGGTGAAGCAAGCGTTAAAAGTTAAAAAGAAGCATGTTGAATGTACTAAAAGCAAATGATGGAAGTTTCAAAAGAAATATGCTTGGAATTATATAAGAAAGGAAAAAAGGAAATACTAAAAGGTGCATACGTAGGAGAAAAGCAAGAGGTAAATGAAAGTTTGGAAAGGAGGATGAATGGAGACTTACAAAGGAATAGGAAGCTCTTCTGGAAGGAAGCGGCGAAAGTTAAGAATGAGAATAAAGGAACCTGCTTAGAATAATGAATAGGGGATGGTGCTTTTGTAACTGATGAATGGATGTGGAGGGAGTTGTGGAAAGAACCACTTCGAAAATCTTGCATAATATTGGCAAGTAATGAAGAGGTGATAGTCTAGTGAATTTGTGTGAGTTTGATGGTGCAAGAAGGAATTCGGTATTTTGGGGATGAGGTTACTAGCAAGGGGGGGGGAAGGTTAATGGGTAGAGTGAAAAAGCTGCAAGAATGGTAAATTTGCAGGTATAGTGAATATTACTAAGTGAACATGATCAAAGACGGAGGCGAGATGGGATTGTTGGTTTGGAGTTGTGTATAGCGTTATATGGAGGTTATAGTTTTCAGATTCGGGGAGAGGCTGTAATATAACCCTTATATAAGGGTAGGGAGATAAGGGGAACTGTAGTTTATAGGGATAAGTTATTGAGTGTTGTAAGGGAAGAATATCCTGACTGGTAAATTTTTGGTGAGAGTAGCGTAGTGATGGGTGTTAGGTGATGAACAAGGTGCGTTAGGAGTGGTAGAGGAATGTGTGGATCA
>JABUQX010044320.1:17500-27500 GCA_015478945.1 Trachelipus rathkii | reverse complement strand
AGGAACCCTCCACTCTCTTCCATTCCCCATCATTCTAACACCTTCCCCTGCCACCCCCGCCTTTAATTCTTTCATAACCCCATCCATATACAAATTGAATAACCAAGGAGATAAAAAACATCCCTGCCTCCCTCCGCTATTAATATTAAACCAATCGCTTTCAACTCCATTTATTCTAACACAAGCTTCACTATCGTCATACATACTTTTGATTCCATTCAGAAGCTTGCCACCAACACCTGCCATAGAGCTTTCCTATTAATCCTATCACACGCCTGTTGCAAATCCATAAAATCTAAATACAATTTATTCTTCTTCTATCTCATTTTCTATATTACTTATCCACACATCCTCTACCACTTCTAAACATACCTTGTACTTCACCAATCAGTCCCTCAGTCACTCGACGCACTCTTTTGACCAAAATACCAGCATATATCTTCCCTACAATACTCAATAAACTAATTCACCTATAATTCCTATAGTTGCCCTTATCCTTATATAATGGTACTAATTACTGCTCTCCTCCAATCCCTCGGAACTACATCCTCCATAAACGCTTTGTTACACAATTTCCAAATCCAATCAATCACTATCTCGCCTCCATTTTTGACCATTTCACCAGTAATTTTATCTATGCTGCAGATTTACCATTCTTCAACTTTCTCACTCTACCCATTACCTCCTCTTTACTAATGACTAGTGATGGGACGATTAAGAATTTTTGACGATGACGATTATAGTAGATTTCGACGATGACTATTAATTGAAAAGTATATTTTAAAAATTTCTATTATTTTAATAAATTTAACAAATTTATAGTAAGGAAGAAATAAATTTTGTTCACTTCTATCTTATTTAAATGTGTAAATACATTAAGAACTGTATCAATACATAGAAAGTTTTCCTGTTATTTATTATAATTTTGGTTTTGTTCCTAATTTCTATATAATAATAATAATAATAATAATATAATAATAAATAATAATACATAATAAATCAAAAATTTTTTTAATTCTGTCTATTTATGTTATTAATAATAATAATAAAATTAAAAATAGAATTTAATTAAAAATAAATACATAGACGAGAAATGGGCTACTAAGGGGACGTTTTTGTCCTTTGAGCTCATGAAGTAGTATACGTTTTCATAATCAAATTTATATTTAATAGATAAACCATAAATTAAAACAGTTTATATAATATGAAATGATCCTAACCCTAATAATAATAATAATAATAATAATAATAATAATAATAATAATAATAATAATAATAATAATAATAATAATAATAATAATAATAATAATAATATTTTGTAATATAAATCCACTATTATAAAAAGTAATATTAAAGCTAAAAATAAAATTTCTGCACAATAAGTCACTTTACCAATTTTGTCTAAAAAATACTCCCAAAAAAAGACAAAAACAGAAAATATCCCATCTCAACTTCGCCAGTAGGAAAATCATATCCACTCCTCAGAAAGGGTGCCCTAAGTCCGAAAACTCTAAAGTAGGGGCTTACAGCCATCCTGGAAGTTTCCTTTAAAAGTTAAAAAGAAAACACTTCCCTTCAAGATCGGTCCTTCAAGACTTAAACCATTGTTGAAGACTAAATTGATCGTTGCAATATTTCGCCTCCGAACTCGAAGCATCTTCAGGCGGTAATGAAATTGCATAATAGTGGATTTATATAACAAAATATTTC
This sequence comes from Trachelipus rathkii, assembly GCA_015478945.1. Taxonomy (NCBI): domain Eukaryota; kingdom Metazoa; phylum Arthropoda; class Malacostraca; order Isopoda; family Trachelipodidae; genus Trachelipus; species Trachelipus rathkii. The sequence goes on along the minus strand of JABUQX010044320.1, from coordinate 25,790 downwards.
TTTTATCCATTTCTAGAAATAAATTTCATTACCGCCTGAAGATGCCTCGAGTTCGGAGGCGAGTTATTACAACGATCAATTTAGTCTTCAACAATGGTTTAAGGAAAAGATCTTGATGGGAAGTGTTTTCTTCTTAACTTTTAAAGGAAAGAAAATCAGACTCTGAGAGGAGAAGTGTGCAAATCTTACCTTTTGAACCTTCAGGATGGCTGTAAGACCCTACTTTAGAATTTTCGGACTTATGACACAATTTCTGAGAAGTGGATATGATTTTACTACTGGCAAAGTTGAGATGGGATATATTCTTTTTTTGTCTTTTTTTTGGAAGTTTTTAAGACAAAATTGGTGAAGTAACTTATTGTATTGAAATTTTATTTTTGGCTTTAATACTACTTTTTAATAATAATAATAATAATAATAATAATAATAATAATAATAATAATAATAATAATAATTATTATTATTATTATTATTATTTTTTTTGAGCAAGTGTACAGGAGCCACCACTGCGCACCAAACAAAGCGGCGAAACTGAGTCAGAAAACTAACTACAGGATTAACTCCTAAACTGAACGGATGAAAACGGGAATTCCGGAATTAAATCTTATCGAGTAGAGTCAGTTCCCGAAGGAAAGCAAATATCGCGTCATTGTTGAAATGAAGGGATTCAGACAATATAAATGAGAGGAGGGATTGAAAAGGTATGGTGTGTAACATGGAGAAAAACTAGTCTCTGGAAGACGTAGGAGCCGCACAACCCACGAGAAAATGACATAACGAAAGTAGACCCTGGGAACGGAAGAAAAGGCATAAAGGGGGATTCTCCCTTGCCACGAGGTAGCTATATGTCACATTAGTATGGCCAATTCGCAAACGAGCCAGGACCACCTCCTGGTGCCGACTCCGGCGAAAAGACAATGACCAAATCCCCAGGAGCGGCTTTATGCTACCCATGTGTTGGCACACGATAATCCTCCCGACCAACACTGCCTGCAACAAGGCGAGGGAAGCCCTATTTTGAGTCGGGAGCAGAAATCAGCAGCTGGAAGGTGTCCCAGAAAGATGGCCACAGGTAAGTATCGACAACAGGTAATTTTGCAGGTGGCGGTGTGTAATAATAATAATAATATAATAAACTAAAACTAACAGTATTAATGATGATAAACATTAACATTATATCATCACTATATAATACAATAAAAATAATAATAATAATAATAATAATAATAATAATAATAATAATAATAATAATAATATAATAATAATAATTAATAATAATAGTAAAATAATAATAATAATAATTTCTCATGATTAATAATAATGATTTATTTAATATTGAAATCATTCATGCTCCTTATATTTCAGTTTAATATTTTATGTAATTTTAATAAATAGTAAGTATCTTCTAAACACTGATTTTAAAAAATTTTAATATGTGAAAACATGGACAGACATACGAAATTCTAGTACTTTAAATTTAGAGTTCTGAAATTATGATGCAGAAACATAATCTTTCTCCAGTTTCTGGCGAAATATTTCTTCATTTAATCGGCAAAAATTGACGATTGAGAAAAAATATGAAGATGACGATTAATCGTCACATCACAACAGTAATGACCTCATCCCCAAAATACCTATTCCTTCTTGCCATATCACCCACACACATTAACTATCACCTCTTCATTATTGCCGTTAGCAATTTTCGAATCGTGTTACTTCACACTCTCCTAACACTAAAAACATGCCATTTCAATTTCATCAGTTACGAAAAGCACCATCATCCTATTCATTATTCTAAGCAGATTCCCCTTATCATCGTTCTTAACCTTTCGCGCTTCATTTCAGAAGATCTTCCTATTCACTTGTAAGTCCCCATTCATCCTCCTTCCAAACTGTTTATTTACCTCTTTTTTTCCACCTATGTATGCATCTTTTAGTATTCTTTTTTTCCTCCTTATATAATCCCAAACATCTTTCTTTTGAAACCTGATCATTGACTTTTAGTACATTCAACGCTTTTTTTTTCCATTTGCTTCTCAGTATTTTTTCATTTCACTCTCACTGTTAATCTATCTTACTTCCCTAGCATATCCACATACTTCTTTTGCACTACAACCACCACTACATATATATATATATATATAATATATATATTATATATAATATATTATATATATATATATATAATAATATATATATATATATATATATATATATATTATATATAATATATATATATATATATATATATACTGTATCATATATATATATATAATCCACCTTTTTTCGCCCAAGATGGGGTAAGGTGCATGCATGCTCCGAAAAACAAGAATAAGTAGTAGTAGAAGAATAGGAACACAAGGTCCGAAAAAGAAAGCCAGCCTTACGCCCTTCTTATGCCTTTTTAGGCGAGAACTCGTCGCAGTCAAAAATCTACCCTAGAAGCTTTCAACAGGACTGCGACGGACCCTCAACTAATGGCATATCGTCAATGTAGGGTTTCATCAACCTGGTCCCAGGTGGGCCACAAACCATACCCCCTCACCCAAAAAAAAAAAAACCCCCCGTCCAAAAATTTCACTTTCCTATTACGCAACCTTTCTTCTCTCCTCCAGGCATTCCTCACTGACATCAATCCACATTTTTCTTCAGTCTCCGCGCAGCTGTCGATTCCCCAACACACTCCACCACTATACATCCGGCTTACAACAACTATCATGCCATCCCTTTTAACCATGACTAACCATCTCACGTACTTTCATTTATTCTCCTATTTACCCCCCTTTTTTCACCCCACACAACTCTCTAATACGTTCTTCCTTCTCTTATCAATCCTTCTCAAATCTAAACGCCCCTAAGATTGTCCATCTGAACACATTGAACTTTAGATCTATATATACTTCATATTCCAGACCATAGTCTCAGCCACTATATATATATATATATATATATATTATATATTATATATATATATATATATTATATATATATATATATAATATATATATATATATATATATATATATATTATAATATATATATATATATATATATATATATATATAAAAATATATATATATATATAATATGAGTATGTATAAATGTTTTAAAATTATATTTTTAATATAGTTGCTAAAATAATAAATAAAATGAGATGTTAAGGCCTTCCACAAGTATTTATTTACTTTATGATTATAAAGTAATGTTAACACCATAAATTAGCACTAGTATTAACAGAATTTAACAAAAAATTAACAATTCAAAAATGTACTGAACAATTTCACAAAATTTACTCCTTGCAACAGAATGTAACAGGTCAGAATTCGCCTATCTTTTCTGGAATGTTGAATTTTGTTTTTGCCGAATAATTCAAACCAAGCTTGCGGTGACGAAGCGCGTCAGGCGTCAGAGCAATATTTAAATTGCATAGCCTAAACACTGTTTAATTTAGTTTTTTAAATATTATATAATTATAGGAAATTTTTATGGAAATATATCTCCAAAGATATCCTTATTTCTGCAATTCACAAAATATGTTTAGACTCATTACTAATAATCACTAGGATTTGGGAAAATAGTTTATTAAATTTTAAGTGAACGATATTCCTGTACGCAAAATGTTCAAAACAAATTTCATCTACCTCTGAAAAATTAACTGAACAAAATATACTTACAGAAGGTATTACTGTTGTCATCTGGTGGTAGGCACAACCGTTGTAATAGATGGCGGCCCTTACTCCTTCAATGCTTAGTTTCTCAGCTTTTGGCTAATGAAGTTCGTAGGTGGGCAACGTTTTCTGGTAAATAAGTTACCTAACTAAATACAATATTTTGTTAAGATAAATAAAACTAAAACAAAACGTATACACTTTACAAATTTATAAAATATAAATTGTAGGTACCAGTCAACTAGACCAAGTACAGAATTAAGTTAAAGTAAAACATAAAAATACTTCAGAAAAAGGAACCCTAAACATGGTTGGGGGTGAAGAAATTGAGAATCTTTCCTGAAGTTCTTCCGTAAATGCTTTCCGGCTCCACTTTCCCCATCAATTAAACCTTATAAATTACGTACATTTTGCGCTAACCCGTTTGCTCGCTGCTCACTGCTAGCCGAAGTAAAGTTGGCGAGGAAATTTTTGCATTTTGTTTTTTGCTGATTCAGCTGATATAGTTTGCTGTTAAAAAAACAAAACAAAGTAATCTAATGTATTTTATAAAGAAAAAAATCATAATGATAAAATAATAATAATAATAATAAAATAATATAATAAATAATAATAATAATAATAATAATTAAATAATAATCATAAATTGTAAAGGTTTCTAATTCTAAGAGTTCTTTTATTCTTTCAGTATATACTTAGATAATAAGTTTATAATTATACATAACATTAATAACTTAAAATAGAAATTTTTAAAAATTTTATTACTATTTTACTAACACTTACAACATTGAAATATAAATGCAATAATAATACAAATAATAATAATAATATCAAGATTCTTTCACCTACTGGTAAGACTCTAAAGGCAACTGACGAGAAAAAATTAAAGTCCTTTTTAGGCCGCCATTTACTACTTATAATTACTACCAACACACCGATAAACTAAATCTTATATCATCTAATTTATTAATAACATTACTCTCATGAAAATTGATGAGTAGTTTTTATGTTGGAAATTACTACTGCTCTCCTCGCCCATCACCAATGCTAAAATCGCTAATCAAAGAATTTATTTTCATCAATTCTTCCTAATACTATGGCATTATTCAATTATATTATATTATATTTATAACTTTACAACCTTTAACTTTGTTCCCCAACAATTCTGATCAATCTAATTACATTCTCAGTACCTCCTAACTGCCATCAGGACCAGTGAAAAGAAATCTATTACCTACTTCCTATGTGAATAAACTGCTATGCTGGATTTCAAATGTCGCCCTTTTCAAAACAATTTCAACAATCCAAATACACACCTGCCACAAGTCTAATTACCCTTTCACCTCTATGAAAGATAGTTTATTCTTCTGTGATGTACACAAATTTTTTCTCATTGCTCACTCAGCGCTCCTTACCTATCTTATATTTATTTTCACTACCATTCTAATCTTTCGTCCTTTGCATGCATTTTGATATTTATTCTCCTTCAAGCTATATTCATTTATAATCTTTATGCATAGTTTCCCCTGAAGGATGCTTGCTTTTAATATCAAATACTAGTAACTATTCTACTGCCTGCATTCTAGTTCCATTCACTATATTCTTGTTTCAAATTGCAAAAGTTGACATCTCTTATTAAATTCCTGCTACTATTAATAAACATGCTCTAAATTATGCATTACGTTTACAAGTTTTACAACCCATTACAACACTTTCTATTCGCTATTCAACTACATATTAACTACATTAATTCCTAATTTCCTTTTAACATTTTGTAGTTTGAATTAATAATAATAATAATAATAATAATAATAATAATAATAATAATAATAATAATAATAATAATAATAATAATAATAAGCACCCAACACCATCAGTCAAGTTTTTAACAATAAAAATGAAATTAAAATATTTAAAATAATAAGATTAAAAAATTATTTATAAGTTGCAAAGATTTAATTTACTACAATATCAATACCCACAAAATAATTACTCAAAATATGGTAACTGCTAAATTAATTAGGTGACACTAATTATATATATAATATTTTATAATAGATTATAGCTTTAGGCTACGATAACCTGCAGGACTAGCAAGCGTTTGTCTACTACATTTGAAGCTTTTGTTCAACAGTGCTACCAACAAGCTCTACTCACACACTGAGGGCAGTTACTTTGAGATAACTTTATTAGAGGTATGATATTTTTCATTCTTAGCAACCTAATGAACCAAAATTGTGGCGGATACTTAAGCACCGCCTTACAAGTTTTCGCAAACTGCTGGAGAAGGCTGAACTTGTTGATACTAATAGCTTGTTAACCAGCAGGCCGTGGCAGTTGTAGTTGCGACCCATACTGCGGTTAAGATGAAGTTTGCAGTACTGTAAAACTGCAGAAAGCAGGTACTACTAGTGTTTTGACCTCACAGCAGTAAACCTGAGGATTAACAGCTACACGTTTGGCATTGATACTATGGTGGTTCCAGTTGTCTGAAAAAATATAAAAAATATTAAGTAAACATATAAATCATAATAATGTATAGAAAAACTGTTGCAATTTATATGAAAATTTAATAAAATTTTTCATTTGTTAAACTGCAACAAATTTTAAACTGAAAACCAACAAGAACTATTATATGAATCCTGAACAAATATGCTCTACAGAGAAAAAACTTTATACACAGATTTTTAGTTACTGATCAAAGAAAATACTATAGTCCAGAATAATCTTGGCAGTAATTTGATACTTCCAGGGCTGATCAGTTTGTAAAGCATCCGACTTTTGAGGGAAAGAGGTAGGGGGGGGGGGGAACTATGGTGGATTGAAGAATTTAACTTCCTTCAAAGTAGGCTGAGATTTCACACCATAGATTTTTTGACTGCTACAAACTTTTCAAAGTCTCTGCCTTGTATTGTTGTCAAGAGCTACATTGTCTCATTTGATCATATCTTCTCTTTATTTTAAATTTTTTGTCTTTTCAATACTATCTTAAGTTTGGGGAAAAGTCAGAAGTGTTAAATTTTCATTTTAAATTGCTTGTGGATAGTACTATGAAATATCAAGGTAATAATCAATTTTCCTTAATGTTTAACAACAGTTTTCAAAACTAAAGATCTCACATCCTAGTTCATTTCTAGATTCCTGCCAGAATGTGTGCCACTCTTAAGTGATGTTTGATCATGTTTAAGACGACTTTACCAGTACTTGATTTGAGCAATGCAAATATCTCATTGCTAAAGCCTGCTAATGTTCCTCTTTGCTACAAACTGTGTTCTCATGTTTATGACAAAATTTGATGCATTACCATCCCTGGTATGAAATGGAAATGTTAAGACCACAATAAACACCTATACACTCATGAGAAACTAGAATTAACTTTAATGTCTAATGGAGTAGAATTAATTCACAAATGAAAACTCTGATCTAATGAAACATGCTGGTGTGTAGCAACTTGTTCTTACTGATTAATTAAAATAATGTCGGATACTTTATAAATCAGCCCTTCAAGTTCCATTTTGAAAAATAATAAAAGATGTCAAACAAGTAACATCTAATTAATATTTGTCATATAAATACAGCCAATAATATATATATACGGTATATATATATATATATATATATATAAAAAATATATTATCCATTATATATATTATATATATATATATATATATATATATAATATATAATACAAAATATATATATATATATATATATATATATATATATATATATATATATATATATATATATATATATATATATATATATATATATATATATATATATATATATATATATATATATAATATATATATATATATATATATATATATATATATATATATATAAAATGCTATTTATCCTCAGCATAATTAATTCACCCAGATTTTTACTTGTGGATGACAAATTTATATTCTGCAAATTATATAATTAATTGGAATAATTACAATAAATCCATGGCCTAAGATCATCCATCAGACCCTTCATAAATATGTTAAAAGCTAGATACAATGACAAACTGTGTTGACTAATAATAATAATAATCATTATATTTAGGGTGAATGAGAACACTGCTAAATATGACTAGGCTATTGTTTGCATATTTTTAATATAAGGGCAGATCTGTTTGAATTTTAGAAGTTATGGAAAATTTTCAGACATGTTCTTCAATAACTTTTAACTAAGTTTTCCAAATAAATCTCTCATGGGTACTAGATTTTGTATTCCTATTCTTTATTTTTATATATAAAAATAAAGGATTCTTAATTAACAAGAGAACTACAATGCCGACTTAATAATAATAATAATAATAATAATAATAATAATAATAATAATAATAATAATAATAATAATAATAATAATAATAATAATAATAATAATAATAATAATAATAATAATAATAATAATAATAATAATAATAATAATAATAATAATAATAATAATAATAAATAATAATAATAATAATAATAATAATAATAATAATAATAATAATAATAATAATAATAATAATAATAATAATAATAATAATAATAATAATAATAACCATTTTAAATTTAATTAAAATTGTAAAAAATTCAAATATCCAAGTTAGATTAGAAAATAATTATAATAATTTTACTCAT
>JABUQX010044320.1:10000-12500 GCA_015478945.1 Trachelipus rathkii | reverse complement strand
CAATTCTGCTCCTCTTTTACTTCTAGAATTGCTCTCGTCTCTTAATCTTCTGATTCTATTCTCGTGAGTCTGGATAGAATTTCCGGATGGGGTCATCTGAACCTTGTGAAATCAATCTTTAAAAACTCAACTTCTGCAAATCTCCTCTAAAACGCATTCTAACTTTCTTATCTCTTTTGACAGTTCTCTCGTCTCACCTGTTGAACAATATAAACATCCTGGCCTTAACATAAAAAAAAATTTCTTGGAAACCTCACTTCACAACGGTTGCTAGGGCGCTGGCTTCAAAGAAGCTGGGATTTCTGTTTAGACTGTGAGACTTTTTTTCCTCTCTCAGTTACTCCAGCTATACCAGGGGGCTTCATCCGCCCTTGTATGGGAGTACTGCTCTCATATCTAGATGGCTCTTGGCGTTTTCACCCAGCTTTTGGATAAGGGTCGAGTCAAAGGCCAAAAGGTTTAAAAACTTCTGTACTTTCCAGTTCACTGACCCTCTATCTATGCGGTGCGATGTTGGTGCTTTATCTCTTTTCTATAGGTACCACAGCAGCAGGTGCTCAAGGGAACTTATCACTCGCACACCACCACCTTTACGTCGCCCCGTAGCACTAGGGGTGCTGTGTCTTCACACGAGTTTTGTGTTGAAATTGGTAACTCCAGGCTAGTTCGCTGCGGTGCTTCCTTCCTTTCTGCCACTTCTGTTCTGTGTAATTCTCTTCCATCTTTTGTTTTTCCTGCTGAATTTAATCTCCCCCACTCCAAAGCCTGCGTCTGTGCTTATCTGCGTAACTTTACGTTAGTTGTTGACCTTAGAGGCGTGCAACACCCCCTCCTTGAATAGGACTCTGCCCTTGAGTGGTGGTGACAACTGTATATAAAAAAAAAAAAGTGTGTAAGTAATACTTTCTTTAAACACTAGAGTATTAATAAGTATACTAGAGTTGGTATCGAAGTGAAAAAAGTATGATTGATTTTCTGTTGGTGAAGAAGATGTGAAATATGTGTTGGATGTTAAATCAGGATAGGGTGTGGAATGCGGATTATTGGATATTATTGTTTTATGTAAAATTAAGTTAGTGGGGGCTAGGATGGAGAGGAAGGTGATAAGGAAGGAAGTGGATAGAATTAAGAGAGAAGTTAAGTGAACAAGGTAATAAGGATAAGTATTTAAGAGCGCTCGCAAGTAAAACAGTTGAATGTGAACAGTTTGAACTGAGCAAATCTGGGTGTAAATGAAGGAAGCAGTTGTTAGCAGTGCAAAGGAAGTATGTGGATATGCAAAGTAGGAAGCAAGAATCTTAATCAGTGCAGTGGTAGAATGAAGAGGGTGATGCAGCGGTAAAAGTAAAAAAAGAGACGTGGATGAATGTACTAAAAGCCAATAATGAAGTTTCATAAGAAAGATGTTTGAAATTATATAAGAAGGAAAAAAAATACTAAAAGGTGCATACATTGGAGGAAAAAAAAAAAAAAAAAAAAAATATAGGTAAATGAACAGTTGAAGGAGATGAATGGCGACTTACAAGAATAAGGAAGCTCTTCTGGAAGTTAGCGCAAAAGGTTAAAAAAATGAGAATAAGGGGAATCTGCTTAGAATAATGAATAGGGATGGTGCTTTCGTAACTGATGAAATCGATGTGAGGGAGTGGTGGAAGGAAACAACTTCAAAAAATCTGTATAACTAAATGCAGTAATGAAGAGGTGATATGAATGTGTGTGGGTAATGTGTGTGGGTTTGATGTGCAAGAAGGAATAGATATTTTAGGGATGAGGTCATTAGTAAAGAGGAGGTAATGGGTAGAGTGAGAAAGTTAAAGAATGGTAAATCTGCAGGTATAAATGAAATTACTGATGAAATGATCAAGAACAGAGGTGAGATGGTGATTGTGATTGGATTTGGAAGTTGTGTAACATATGTTTAATAGTCCAAGGATTGGAGTGAGAATCAGTAAAGTACCCTTATATAAGGGTAAAGGGGGATAAGGTAACCTGTAGGAATTATAGCGGAATTAGTTTATTGAGTGTTGAGGGAAAATAAATGCTGGTATTTTGGTCTAAAGTAGTGTGTAAAGTGACTGAAGGACTGATTGTCAAAACAAGGTGCATTTAGAAGTGATAAAGGATGACATCGAAATAAATGATTGAGAAAATGAGAGAATAATTGTATTTTGGTTTTATGGATTGTGAAACAGGTGTTATGATAGATTAATAGGAAACCTCCATTGAGGTGTTAAGTAGATATATGGTGTAAGCTTCTGAATGGAATAAAAAAGTATGTATGACACGATAGTGAAGCGGTTGTAAGAATAAATAGATGAAAGATTGGTTTAATATTAAATAGCGGAGTGAGGCAGCGATGTGTTATGTCTCCTTGTTATTCAATTTGCTTATATGGCTTGGGTATGAAAGGAATTAGAGGAGCGGGTGTTCAGGGGATTGGTGCTGGAATTGATTGCGAGAATGGGAGATGGAGGGTGCCCCCCCTACCTATTATTAATGC
>JABUQX010044319.1:10000-19829 GCA_015478945.1 Trachelipus rathkii | reverse complement strand
TTTATAAGAAACAAATAGAACAAGTCGCTCGTGAGTAAAATTCCCCACATTCTTCCTGCAAACAACGCTAAAAGAATTCCGGTTCAGCCTTGTACGCTTGCAATAGCGGAAGCCGCCCTCTTGCAAGAGTACGAGAAGCCCGCTCAGTTACTTCTAGCTTTGTAAACTGTGAAGACGCTTAGTAGCGATTGTGATATGAATGGGTCTAATAAAACCTTCTACTTTCATATATATAATATATATATATATTATCACCATGGTGTTTTATTTATTTCAAAAGATTTATCCATAATACATCATTTATCTACATACACTATTTTTTATACATGCAATATTATATAATACATATTATAAATTTAATATATATACTAATATTACATATATATAATCAAAATATTCTAGACGTGATGCTCCGTTTACATCGTTAAAGATATTTTGGGTAACATTCCTAATTAATCACACTCACCTCTCTCCTCTCTCTCTATATATAAAAATCATATATACTATATATATAATATATATATATATATATATATATATAATATATATATAATGCTAATAAAATATATAAATAATATATTATATATTGTATTTCTTAAATACATTTGCATACAGTTATTTTTTTTATAAGTATATTATGTGTGAAAACATTTAAATTTTACACAATTTATATTTATATTTTATTGATTAATGAACTTTCGCGCTGAGGCGAAGATCAAAGAATTTGCATGTAAGATATCAAATTAATGACCATATAGAGGTATGTAAACCATTATGGTTACTTTATTTTATACAAGTAAAATATATCATTCATAATCAATAACAATATGTGAAATATTTGTCTGTAATATAAAATAGAATTATATGAAAATAAAATTATTTTAAATGTATTATTATAAAGTTGTTTCTGCCTTAACATCTAATAAATATCTTGTGAAATATATAATTAAATGAATAAATATATAATACATTTAATACGTTTATTGCATTAATCTCTATTATGTATTTTCTAACCGGAGATTTAATGTTTTGTAGGTGTTTGTTTTGTTTGTGATTATTAGAATAAAGTCCCCCGTTGGGCACATAAAGAATTGCCGAAGTTTTATTAATTGCCCTTTCTGGATGATAGTATTCAATAGGAAAATATACTTACAACTTGTTTTCTTGCGAGGATTCAGTAAACCGTGCTCCTGAACGCACATCAATATGTGAATTCGGAATTCCAACTGCGCCGCCCTATTTACTCACAGAAGCCTCTGATGGTCAAAAGCGTTGGAAAACGCTAATTAGTTTCAGTTAGAATAGTCAATTTTTGAATATTGAAAATAATAATTTCTATATATTATTATTATATATATATTATTAATATATATATATATATATATATATATATATATATATATTAATATAATATATATATATATATATATATATATTATTATATATTCATAATTATATATTATTATATATATATATTATATATTATATCTATATATATAATATATATAATATATATTAATATATACTAAATATATACATATATATATTATATATATCTATAATATATATATATATTATTATAATATAATATATAATATATTATAATATATATATATATGATATAATATATAAGATTATATGCAAAAAACTTCAAAGATAGTTAGCTAGTAGTTAGATATAATAAAAATTTATTCATTTTCCCCTATTTGATGCAATTTAAGAAAGAAAAAAAATTGAATTTTAGACTTTTAATATTTCGGATTGTTTTAGTCAATTATTCTTCTTTGCAAAATTGTTTGTATATTATTATTAAATGGATGAACAAGAAGTTACGTTCTTCATCATCATTATTCTTAGTATAGCCGATTGTATCTAAGAAACAGAAAAATTTTGAAAAATTATTACTTATGTTTTATTATTATTATTCATATTATTAATTTTATTATTATTATTATTATTATTATTATTATTATATTTAAAATTGATATATAGCAATAACGAGATGACAAGAAGTTTACATTCTTCTCATTTATTATTCTTAGTATAGCCGACTGTACCTTTTATTATTCTGGTTTGTTAATAATTTTAATATGATTTTTTTAAATAATATCTAATAATTAAAAATATTAATTAGATTGGAAATGATGATCAGAGCAATGCTATTCTATACTTTATCTAAGAAAACTATTTGAGGGTGAGGAGATAAAAAAAACTACATTCTCTTGTAATTTCCTTCATCTCTTTGTTCTTACCCTCTTTTCTTTTTTCTTTACCAAGTACCTACAGGGTCTTGCAAAGAAGGAAAGTAAAAGAGTCAAAAATAAAGGAATCGAGCACTGCCGCCCCACTATTCGCACAACGAATTGTCCGTTTTTGTTGCGAACACAGAGCGAAAGCGTTTAAATCGAAGCCGATGACCACTCACGAAATGGTAAACTTTCCAGAACCGAGAACGTCACGCACTTATATTAACATTTGCTCGAAATTCCACAAACGCAATATATAGAGCACCATTGAAATCGGAAGAAATTCTAAACAACACTCTCTGCTTCTCTGTTTCCCTAAAATCTAATTTCAAACCACGTTTATATATAAATATAATATTTATATATATATATATATATATATATTATATATATATATATATATAATATATAATATATAGTATATTAATATTATTACTTATATATATATATTATATAATATAATATAGATATTTATATATATTATATAATATATATATATATACATTTATAATATAAATAATATATATTAGTATATATATATATATAATATATATATATCTATATATATTATAATATATATATATATATATATAACTATATATATATATAATAATATATATATATATACTATAATATATATATTAATATTTTATGTCACGAATACGTGATGACTTTTTTTATTGAAGCTAAACGGGGGGTATATTTAAGTGAGAATTTGAATTCTTAATTATATTATATAATATTTATAATTATAATATATAATAATATATATATAATATATATATGATTACATTTTTTTAAATGATTTTAGTAATATTATATAGTTATATATTATATAATATGTAATATAACATATTATATATAATAATATTATAATAAATTTATTATATTAAATTCAATTATATATAATTTATAATAATATATTTATATATATATATATAATATTAGCTATAATATACTATATATATATATCCTATAGAGGGCTATCCTTGAAAATAAATAACCCCTATTTGCTGATCAGGAAAGCCTGAGAAAGCCCAGTCCCAAACGCTAATTAAAAGATTAAGATATAATTCTAAGAATTTTAGTATATATGTAATCTCTCATATTATTATGTCTCTTATATATAATTCATTAGTCTTTGTACATACTATGATATATATATCGACTCTCCTTAATCATATTATCATTAGTTAGAGAACAATAGTGAAGCATTGAATCATTGGATTATATATATTAATATTATATATATTAATATATATAATATAATAATACTATATTATATATTATATATTAATATAATATGATATATATATACTATTTAAAGAATTTTTTTAATTTTGAAAAAAAGAAAAGTTGTTATTGAAGAATTTTCTGTTAGAAACCTACAGTTGGCAATAAAACATCGATAGTAGTTAAAAAAGAAAGTTATGAGAGGATAGAAATAGGGCCAGCGGACAACCAGTTTTTTGAATTTTTTCATCCAGTTTACACGTTAGTGATATTTCACATTTCAACACACTGTATTTTTCCCAGATATGAGCCTAATTAATAATTATACATGATATATATATACTATATATATATATACTATATAATATATTATATATATTATATATATATATATAATATATATTATATATATTATATCAATATAGTATATATATATATATATATATATATATATATAATACTATATGTATATATATTATAGTCATTCAGTTAACACTGTTCCCTGACTGTTGCGTTAGTATAAAAAATAACTACTATTACTATTAAATATATATATATATTTATATATATAATAATAATATACTATATATTTAATACATTATATTAAATATAATACTTTATATATATTATCATATATATATAAAGTATAATAAGCGATATCTTTATGATAGTAACACGAAGGTCCGCAGCCAACATTTTAATTTCAACACAGAAAATTGCTTTTGAGCGCAAACAGTAGGAGGATAGTTGAGCGTGTGTTCGACATTTTATGCAATTATATGTGATCACAGAAAAAAACAAAATGCGGAAGCAACCGAATTTGAAGATCACGAATGATGGTGCTGGTGACGAGAAGAGATTGAATAGCATTATTCGAGGAAAGATGAGCGTAGTAATGATGAAGTCAAACACAGAGCAAGCAAATACGAAGGGAGGGCAGTAGAATGAACGCCACAACCCAAGGGGGGGACAAACCCCTCAGGGTCCTCCCTACCCAAGTCTTTGACTCAAGGCCATGTCAGAACCCTATACCGCTCTCTTAGCCGACACCCCCAGTAGTAAGGAGAGACTCCCCGATCGAGACTTCCACCATATATGCAAAAACCGTTACTTGGACACACATTGAATTTAACATGAAGACTGCTACTGCTGAAACTGCCGTAAAAAAACTCGCAGAAATTGGGGCGGTTCCGTACACTCATACCCCAATGAAAGCAAATGGAGGAGCGAACAATACCCGAACACCTCCATGGGTAAACTGAAGCTCCCAACGATCCAGAACACAAAACATAGACGTCCAAACCCCTGTTAGAGTCCCACACCTGAGCCAACCGCGTAAGCGTTTTCTGGAAGGACGGGAGAGTATAAACGTCATACCAGCTACCCACAGGCAAAAATACTGGAATATATGGCATTCACCATCCAGTACGATGCCCCCTTAACCCGAGGTAGGGCATGCCGCCTGTAATCAAACTATGACTAACCACCATACCCTTATCACGAAACATGCAGGATCACCTTTCATTCCCCAACTCGGGTTCCATCTATCCATCTAAATTGTTTAACACCGCGTTCCTCTAGCAGAAAATTTAAAGATTATTCGGCAAACACCTTAAAACAAGGAGTTGGAAAGGAATTCTATATCCCGACTTCATCACGTCCCTAAATGAAAAGCTAAATGCTTTAGGCCCATTAAACGAGAGTCAAAAGATCATCTTTGCCAAAACTGCTATCTCATCATATCCTAATTCCGAAGCTCGTAAATACCTTCTTCGCGACGGCAGCTTTTCGAGGTTCACTCGATTAGAAGACTTCCTAGCGCAATTAAAGACCTTTTTACAACCCGAAGAGAAAAGAACGGTTTTCGACTTGTGGTTGAGCTTTGTAGAGTATCGTAGAGAGAGAGATTCGATCTTTACTGATTTTGTACTGGAATTAAAAGAGAGGCTGTGGAAATATCAAAGTCGTCTGCACGAGCTGGACGACCAAGCAATATTCAACTCAAGGCAGATAAACCTCTTGGTTACAGGGAAGATTATACAAAACGTGAATGAAAGAAGGGATGGGGAGCGCCTTAAAGAAAAAATCCTCCGAATATTTGACACCGAGATGAGTTTAAATGAATTGTTAGAGAAATTATCTCAAATTTCAAGTGGAGCTTTATTAAAGGATGAAAATAGAAGGCCAACGGAGGTCCGCACCACTAGGGTGTTCCTGGCCAAGGAGGAAACGGAAAATAAACAACGGGGGGGGGGGAGATAGTAACTCACATTGGAAGAACAGGGAACCATTTCCGAAACCAGGTTGAAGATAATGGAGGAAGGGGAGGAGGTTGAGGGCCCAACAACAACTTTTCAAAAGAAAAGAGAAGAAGTGAAGACGGGGTATGGTACACCGAGATATAAGGGCACCTTAAGGAAGATGTCCGCCCAAGAATTGAAAGAACACTCTGTGTGCTTCTTTTGTGAGTCGGTCGGACACTCTTCCCAAGCCTGCCGTTGGGAATGGCCCTACTGCCGAGAATGTAAGGCATATCATCGAAGGGGGTCGCAACCCTATTGTAGAGGGGCACCGCCCTGGAGACCTACACCAGAAACCCTGTTGATGTTCACTCCATACAATAGCAAAATTGATATGGAAAAAGGGGTGAAAGCGAAGAAGCCAGAGTCTTATAACCCAGATAAGCGAAGCGAGCGGACATGGACCGTTTTCCAAATGAACAACGCCGGGGGCTTATTCCAGCGGGTTCAGACACGCATCGCGAGAAGGTAAAGACTAACGCGAGAGTATAATGGCAGAGAGTCAGCCAAGAGATTTTGAGGTGAATGAAGAAGTGGAGTATGGTGATAGGATGTATGAGGGAGAACTTTCTCATCCTCAGGATAGGGTAGAGAAAGGAAAATTTTAGAAAGTGACAAAGAGAGGAAACGTGTGAAACGGAAGTTTCAGAAAAGAATAAAGAGTTGGGAAGCAAAAGAGAAAGAAAGAGAAGTCGTCCAGCAACCCTTTGAGCTAGGACGACACTTTTACGCAAATCGTGGTAATCTTACGCCATCTTGAAGTAGTTATGAGGCGAAAACCTGTGTTATGATCGATTCAGGGTCAAGCGGCAAATAATCGTCACAAGCCCGCCGGCCGGTTTAAAAGGAATTGATAAAATGAGGGGAAAATTCAAGTCCCCTTTTCCAAAAGACCGATTTTGTAGTTACGGGGTGAACAACAAGCCCAACGGTACTAAAGGGAGATTACCGCGCCTGTAACCCTTCGCCTGGCATGAAAAAGGACATTACCTCACTTACATTTTTTAAGTGAGCGACGTAAAATGAAGTTAGTAGTTTTGGAATTATCCGGTTTTAGAAACAAACAATCCTTTGTTCCTTAACCTCCCATAACTCTAAACCTCTTTTCTGCAAAAATAAGGATATAACCCAAGATAGAGAGATAGAACATTCCCCCGCATCTTTTTTGGGCCCAAACAGGAAATTATTATGGTTTTAGGGAATTTTCCTGATGGGGAATTTAAGAGAGTAAAGAGACCCCCAAAGAAAAGGGAGGAGCAAGTTTGCCCCCGGCCCGAGGGCCCAGAGGGGAGAAATTTAAGGATTCGAACCAAAATTTTTCGCTGAACGCACCGCAGTGGTTCTTGCGGATAACCATCTTTTCTTCCTAGGGAGGGGCCCGCCTTGCCAGTTTAAAAAACGTACGCCCAACGCGGGATAAGCCCATCTTTCCCAATAAGGGAGGGCGGGGCGGGGCGCCTTGGTCCCAGTTAAAACCGTTACACGCCCCGCGGGGATAAACCTCGGTTCCTATCGGAAAAGGTCCCGATCTGTTTCAGTTTAATCCCAAAAGGAGAGAGACCCAGCCTTTTTCCGCAATAGGCCCAGCAAGGTTGCCTTAGACATGAAAAAAGAGAATAGGGAAAATTGCCATTGGGAAAACGGAAGAAAGCCTCATGTTTTGGACCAGCACCAAGATGAAAGAAGGAACCAAGGGTGGGGGAGTCATGAAACCCCACCCCCCTCCACTCAATCCACATGCGCTGATCCCAGAGGAAGCCAGACCCAAACTCTAAGCACACCCCCTCCTAATTTGAAGAATTTGGACCAAATTCCGAAAGATTTGCAAGTCCCTCCGAAGAGCGTTTATGACCATAAGAAGATGGTTTCCAATTTGGAAATGATTGATGAAGAAATTAAGATAAATTTTAAAAGTTAATTGGAAGAGAATTGTTTTGCCTAAGTCCCAAATCATGCCGGTATCTAAAACTCCGACCTTGAAACTCAAGAATGAAATTTCCGAAGCTTGGAGCGAAAGTGCAAATAATTGAACACCGCGCTTTTTCCACAAAAGGACCATTGGTGGATGTGGGCCCAATACAATTAGTCCGGTGGAAGGGATAACACAGTTATCCTCAGTTTACATAAATTTGAAGTGACAAATTCGTTTATTTTTTGATAAAGATGGTGATCTAGGAGAAGGGGTTAATCCCGATTATTAGCAAACAAAGATCGAGAAGAAGCCCACAGACCGGAAGAAGAACATCAGAGAAACAGTTCTGCTAATGGGTAGCCACCCTGCTCGAAAGGTCTTATTTACAAGACAGAGTTAAAGGCGGAGTGTTAACAGAGAAATTATTGAAGAAGAAGAATGTTCAAAAGAAAAGAATGCGGAAAAAACTGTCTTCTTCGAACAGCCGAGTAATCTGGGAAGGATCTACTCCGAGCATCCTCATGGGACTACCATGACGTATTGGGCACTAAGATTGAATGATGCTGTTCCCCGTTCTGCCCGCTTTCAGAAAATTCAAGATTGAGCTGTTTACCTGGAAAGTGGCCCCCTAAGGGTTTCCCATTTTCCGTAAACAGTACAAAGAATTACCGCGCACTGGTCTGGCAGGACCATCGATTGATTTTCAAAACAGAATTCAGCAACTAAAGAAGGGGGTTTATAATAAAAAGCCATGGTTACAAGCCCACCACTCCGTCCAAACCGTTAAATTAGTGGTGGGCCAAAAGAATAGTACAAAACCAGAGTGGTGTCTCGATTAAGGTACTGCTCAAACTTCCCCACCAGCTATACAAGAAATGTGTTTCCCTCTGCCCCTTCTATTTTGAAACGAGATCTTCTTTTACGTCCCGCCCCTAGGGGGGTATACAGTATTTACAAATCCGTAGATTTTATTTGGATTGCCATACAACGGCCCCTAAAGAGGATTAGAAAAAAAGACCCGCAAAAAGCTGATGGGCATTTAAAGGGACTTAGGAGGCCCCCTCGTGGGGTGGGTTCCTTAAACTTCGCTTAAAATGGTTTTGGCCCATAAAGAACGCCCCAAGGCAATTTTATGGCCCCCCGCCACAATGACCATGGCCCCTTAAATCATTCTATGTAGGGCCTGGTAGCAACAAGTCCTACCCTTAGAACGAACGTATTAGTGGCTAGGAAGGGAAACAACGTGCCCGGAACACTTGAAAATTTTGGAAAAAAGTTGGCTTCGCCTGCCTTGCTTTCAGAGAAAAATGAAGCCTGAAGAATAAAAATTACTCCAAAAGAGTGCAGCTGTCCTACAATCAGTCAGCCCGTTTTTGTTACTTAGGATCAAAGATAGGAAGAACATGGAATTAGCCCCGGATCCGGCCAAGGGTAGAAACAATGAAGAGTTTCCGTCCCTCCTTTACGAAAATGTGAGACGGAGAACAACAGAAGTTTATTTAGGTTGTTCTTTTCTTTATTTTTCGCTTCCTCATGAAAGGGACTTTTCGCAACCGGTTAGCACAACCCTTCCGTATTCGATCTGATTAAAGGAAAAGATGTCCCTTTTCTCTTGGACGAAAAGACAACAACAAGCCTTTCGACCACACTTTAAAAAATAAATTAGTAGTGCAGCCACAACTAACTTTCCCTGATTACAAGCAAAGAATCTTTGGTAAACCACAGATGCCCAGTAATTACGGGATAGGAGGAGTGTTGTACGAACGAAATATGAGGGGAAAAAGAGAAACCCACTATCTTTTCGTGCCCCGGACCACTCAGAGGAAAGTGAAGTTTTATTTCTTTTTAAATTTCAAATACTTGTTGTGATTTGTTTTTGCCACAATAGTGCTTTTACAAACCATTTATTTTGAAAAGTAACTAAAATAACTTTAGAATAGTACTTGCTTTTCAATTTTTTCGGATCTCATAATATGAAAAAGTTTTCACTTTTGGTTGAAATAGGGAAAAAGTTTTAGAGCAGTATCTGAAATTTTTTTTAGTATATTTTTGGGATCATATGAGGTGTTCCCTTTAAGGTGCTCAGTGTTCCTCCAATTTTGAATGTTTTTTATAATGTAAAAAAAAAAAAGTTTCAT
>JABUQX010044319.1:0-5000 GCA_015478945.1 Trachelipus rathkii | reverse complement strand
TATGATGAATAAATATAGATATTGCATAATCAAAATAAAATTAATTTTCAACCTTTAATAAAATACAAAAACATCAATCTAATGAGATCAAAATACAAAATTAACTATGTGATTAAATCAAAAATTACATTATATCGGTCTTAAGTATATTAATTATGACAAATAAGTTTAATTAATTGCAGTGTATATTTAATATCATGAAATAAACAAGTATATACGGAGGTAAGTTTAGATACGTCTCAATTTAATATTGTGATATTTTGAAAATTCAAAATTTAAAATTATAGTTAATTTATTGAACTATATATATTAATATATATATATTAATTCTATATTTGGTATTTTGGTATAATGGCATTTCTAAATTTTTTATTTATACTTATTTTATGTCATCCATTATCAGTGAGCTAAATTGCTTATGATTAAAATAATAAAATATTATAAACATTTGGAATATAAATCAAATTAAGATCCTTCTGAGACTGAAATCATAGTAATAATCATTATAATAATATAAATATAAATTACATAAAAATTTATTAATATACTTAACTTTTATTTTCATAAATATGTTATTCTACCTTAGCCCTACCACTCATATTTACTTTCATAATTTATTTCATCAATTCTTTATTTAATTATTTAAATGGAAAAAAATTAGGTATTAGAAAAACATTTGACAAAACATCGATGCGTTTACTTATTAGAACATGACGTTCTTTTATAATGTAATATGTTATATTTTATATGTTATTATTACGAACATTGACACACAAATCAGAATTTTTAAGTGATAACTCAAATTCTCTGGATAAAGACAGAAAAATCGATACCATAAATTACAATATAAAATAATGGAAAAATATATTAAATAGTAATGTAGAGAAGTAGAATATAAACTATGTGAAGGTAAATAATAAAAAAAATAATAAAATAAATAAAATAATAATAATAATAACATAATATAATAGTATATGAAAATAATATAAATAGTATAATATAAAAATTATTAATAATTTCTGTTCAATTAATAATATAATAATAATAAAAGTTATAAAATAATAACTAATAATTAATAAATAAATATTAATAATTAATAATAATCAATAAGTGCATCACATTACTAATTAATATAATAATCTAACTCAATACCTAATATTAATAATAATTAAATTAACTAACTTTGGGAATGACTTTAGTGCAGATGAAATAAAATAATAAATAATAATTAATATATAACTATTAATATAAAAATACTTCAATAAAAAATAAATAAAAAATTAATAAAAATAATTCAATTAATAAATAATAAAATAATAATAAAAATAATAAAACTTTGCTTATTGGAACATATCCCCAAGTTTAAATGGCTCAAAATTGTTGTAAATACCCTAATATAAATTTAAGTGATTGAAAGAGAAAGATTGAAACTCTCTTTGCTCAGATAACTTATTTATTCACTACGGAGTTTACGAATGATATTTACCATTTTACTTAAATAATAGATGGATCATTATATTAAGATAATTAATGTCTATAATTAGGAGGGAGATTCTCCTTAGACCGTCCCTCTGTCCTCATACACCTTGCATATTCATCCACCATTTACACAAGCGGAATCCAATACTTTTTCAGAATAATTCAAGCACTTCACTCCTAGAGGGTAGAGGTGAAAATCTCATCCAAATGTCCAATCGTGACTTAGCCCCATACCACAAGCTAGCAGGTTGAGGGATTTAGATAGTTTAGCGCTTTTTCACTTCTAAAGTAGAACTAACTCAGGCGGGGTTGATATAAAGAAAATCAATATTTCGTTTTTCTGGCGCCGTCACCCCTAATCAAGAGTCGTCAATCATTATTGTAGAAAATACTTTAATTAAAATTTTAAAAATTTAAAATAGTTCACATATGTTTAGAACAGAGATACGAAGATATTTAGACACAAGACAATATATTAAAAGTCGGGTATCAGGGACGCGTAGCGGTGTTCGTACGAGGATCCTACTATACAGCCGAACTAAAACATGTGAGAGCTGTAAATATCACGAGAACGTCTATGCGGCATCGTGGATTGGTAGTATGGAAGGCGAGTGCTTTTTACGGCCCCCGGCTTTTGAATAATTTCGCGAGGAAGATGCAATTGTAGACTTACTCAAAATGTTTGTATAATCCCTATGGCGAATCTTGAGAGGATACGGAGAGCCTCAAAATTTTTTGAGGTAGACGCCAAATTTTTTTGAGAACCCTAATTTTTTGAGAACCCATAATTTTGTTGCTTGAGAACCCTAATTTTTTTGGCAACCCTAATTTTTTTGGCCTCTGTATGACTTATCTCGTAGCCTTGTGAGGTATGTTTTTTTATCAACGCCTATCGGAAAGAAGAGGAGTAGTCAGACAGAACAAGACAGGTTAACAGAAGAAACAAAAACTCTGGTCTTAGCTCAGGCACGTCATATACCTCTCACGCTTCCTACAAGATCTAGACCCTTCTACGATTTATATGGAGGACTAGATTCCAGTATATATATCGTCACGTATTGGTGCATTTGAGTGGCCTCGAACATATCTATTTCGGTTCTGTTACTCCGGCCTGTGCTTGTGATCCTAATATATCTATTATCGGTCGGTTAGAACATTTTCTGCTACACTATATTTAACCGAGCCTTGCTGGTCAACGGCGTAGTTACCTACAGTGAGAGATCTGTAAATAATGATAGGTATCGTAATCACGTAAGTGCTTCCCCC
This sequence comes from Trachelipus rathkii, assembly GCA_015478945.1. Taxonomy (NCBI): domain Eukaryota; kingdom Metazoa; phylum Arthropoda; class Malacostraca; order Isopoda; family Trachelipodidae; genus Trachelipus; species Trachelipus rathkii. Next base: position 2,255 of record JABUQX010044319.1, on the reverse strand, counting down.
GCTCTTCGAGATCACACTGACTCTACCCTCCGCCCGCGGTTCCGCTCATATTTGAGTTCGAATACCACCACGCCTACGTTATTCCAAACCCGCACTTATACTAGAACCTTTGGTTACATAATCCGCCCGCTCGTTTACACGCCCGCCGATGCCTTAATTATATATATTATATATATATATATATATTATTAATATTATATAATATAATAATAATTAATATATAATATATATATATATATATTATTAATTATAATATATATTAATTATATATAATTATAATAATATATATTAATTATATATATATTATATATTATTGTGACCGTATAATATATATTTCTTAGGATTACCGAACAGCACGCAGTGATAACTGTTGTGACCCAACCCTAAAATTCAAGTACCCATCAGCCATGAGGTATCGCTTATACCAACCTGTTTATATATTTATATAATTTAATATATAATATAATATATATATATATAATATTATATTAATATATATATTATATATATATATATATAATTATATTAATAATATATAATATATAATATAATATATAATACTATATTATATTATTAATTAATTAATATTTATATATATAATTATTATATAGTTACTAGGTAACGATGGAGGAGAATGTAGACCAGGTTATCGAAGTAAGGGACCAGAAAGGGTTGATGAATATAGAGATGAAGTATAGATAGAGTAGTATATGTATTATAGAGAGAGATGAAGATATAATAGGTAATAATATATATAAGAGAGAGGATATTGAGTAAGGAGAGTGAGAGTATAATTTTTAGTATCTGTGCGCACAGTTACTATGCTATCATTTGCCTCCAACCTCTTATTATAAAGCTATTTAACAAATGACAATAAAGCCGAGTTTGTAATTAAGGTCAGGTATGTTATTTATTATATCACGATAAAATGATAGTGGAAAACAATCTCGAATCTTATGCATGACCTGCTTCGGTTACCAGGTTAAAGTACGCGGTGGTAATTAAAAAATACCGCAGAGTCAGATAACTATTCTGTAAGAATGTTTATTTTCATTGGTCAAAAAACAGATTTGGTTCAACTTTAAAAACACCAATAGAAAAGGTCTGCTATGTTATATTTAGAAAATGTTTAAATCTAAGAGTAGAATATATTCTTTAAGAACTCCGTTGACACTATCAAAGAATAAATAGAGGTATCAGGCCTACAACCTTATGAAGTGACAAAGTCAATAATATCTGTAAAAGATAGTTTCTTTTATGGTCTCGTCAAACCCATATTGACAAAACATAATATATGAGTAATTTAAAGAGTTATAGGAGTAATAATAATAATATAGTACATAGAAGCTTTTTGTTGACCTGTGTTATACAGGGTGGCCGCGGATAATTTATTCAGGATTATTACTGTAAAGATGTTTCTTTAGGTCAAGGCCATTTTACCTATCTATGTAATTTACGAGAAAACATACTGGTGAATTATTACTATCTCTATTTTACAGGTTAGAGCATTGGTGAAGTCTGGTGATATTATATTAGGATTATATCCTCTCCAGAGGCGTGGAAGAATAACTCTAAGTATTGAATCTCTATTTCCTCAGAAATATAATGAGTATCATACGTACGATTAATAATTCGGAATTAAGAAATTCCTATAATTAACGTAAATATTACCGATGGCCTTGCGGACTTTAGGTGTGTCGCTCTCGACATCTCTTTCTTTGTGCGCTAATAAGGTACACTCGTGGATTGGCACTACTGACATATATTTACCGCTCTCAATAGTATCAAATTAACTATAATAATTATACAATCGGCTTTTCGAGTGATAACTCTCAGTAATGTCCTCGAACTTAATACTTAGTAATTAGATGGGTGTTACTGCATCATTGTAGTACCGCCCCCCGTACCCAGCTGTATGTTTAAAAAAGGAGTATACTGCAGTCCGGAGTTGGAATTGGCTGAGAAGAAAGGAAGGATATAAGATCAAAAAGATCCATGAAATATGGGAATTTACACCTTCAAAATGACATCTTCGGAGAATACGTTAAAACATTCTTGAAATGGAAGGACTGAAGTCCTCTTGGTTTACCAGAAGGTATAACTTGATAAAGTCTGCGAAGATTCGCTTCAACCTCCAAGATTTCAAGAGACATTGAGGCGTAACACTTGATCCAAGTACAATATATTGGAGAACTATTAAAGGATACAATTTCGTATATGGATATTTGCATTGATACCTATCTCTTATTAATAAA
>JABUQX010044318.1:27500-36089 GCA_015478945.1 Trachelipus rathkii | reverse complement strand
AAAATCGAAAGGCTAGCGCCGGAATCGATCAAGAAGGCAAGTTTAGTGGACTGATCGTAGATACGAAGAACATCCTGTGTAGTAGGAGGGGAAGAAGAAAAAGCACCAGCATCTCCCGTCGCCCCTACGACGGGTTGGCTGCTGAGTTTCCCTGATAGAGAGGGCAGGAAGGATCGCATTTCTTGGCATCCATGCCGAAAGTATGGTGATAATAACAGTACCCATGAGGATACTGGCGCTGGCGTGAGGAAGAAGCAGAAGGTGAACGAGGACCGCGAGAAGGACGAAAGTTGGAAGGAGTGGGATCACGAGAGCGAAAAGTGTTATTATTAATTGCCGCTGTAAGGGAGAGAAGGGCCGTTTTAATATCGGCCATGCCAGTTTCGAGAACCGAAACCCGGGTATCCAGAGCTGCCGAAGGAGGAGGTTGTACTGCGAAGGCGTGAGAGTAGGAAGGTTGAGGTGGGTGAGAATAAGGAGGTTGAGCTGGATAGGCGGCAGAAGGCGGTTGAGGAACAAGAGGGGGAGGAAGGGTGGCGGAGGTGTTGGTAGAGTACTGGGGAATGTGTTGGGCGTGAGTTGTAGATGGTTGAGGAGGTGCGAGAGTTGAAGAGGTAGGAGAAAGAGAGGAAACGGCGTAAGAGGTGTGGACCAAAGGCTCCATCGGGGGGCGCAAAATTCTGTCTGCTGTAGCGGCAAACTCAGTGAGGGACAACGTCGGGTTTATTGATTGCAGTACGCTGTGATGTCGAGCAGGCATCTTCTGGAGGAAGAGGGTGCGAATTATTTTCTCTTCCCGTGTAGATGGAGTGCCGCCCAGCAAACCCAGCATCCCTACCATCAATTCCGAGGGTTTCTGGTCGCCCAGTGAGATGCCTCCAAGCAGAGTTTCCAATTGTTCCTCTCTGGTGGGAGCCAAGCGGTCAATAATAAGGGTTTTGAGCGTGTTGTAAGGGGTTGTAGAGTTTCTAGTTGTTGCCAGGCCATCCCTGATTTTGAGGAGGCAAGATTCTGGTAGAGCATTCACAACTCTCGAATATCTCTCCTTCTCGTCTTCGATGGTCAGGAGCGCTGACTCAGCCAGGTCAAACCAAAGCTCGGGATTGTTTACGAAGAAAGGTTGCAAATGGAATGCTCGCGAGGGAGTAGACATGATGAAGTAGAAGTTTGGCAAGAGCGAAGGAAGAAAAAAAAAAGAGAAATAGATGTGGAGCGAGCGGAGGCACTAATAACAGACCGAGGGTGGAAAAATCAAAGAAATTACAACCTTAGGGAGCTAGCCTTGGATTAAAATGAGGCTTGTTGCGCTATGATTGCCAAAATATCTTTATATATATATATATAAATATATATATATATATTCATATATATATAATTAAAATTAAATATATATATTATATAAATGTAATATTATATACATATATTATATATTATATATAAAAAAAATAAATTAATTTTTTTTTTTTTTTTTTTTTTTTTTTTTTTTTTACTATTCATTAATTTTTTTTTTTAAATTTGGTGCGTGTACGAGGGTATCCACATCACACAAGGTGTGCTAATAACCTTGTTAGGGATCACAGGGCGATAATAATAATAAAAATAATAATAAAATAATAATATATGGATATAATAATAATAATAATAATTATAATATTAGATAATAATAACATCAAACTTTGATAAGACAATAAAAAAAAAAATAATAATAAATCCGCCCCTTCCTCTAGATGTAGCACAAATTAATATGTTCCCGTATGAAATACAGAACTGTACCAAGGTAGGGGTCCAACAGCGTTAGTTTGATACTCTGCTGACGGAGCTGGCTCTTGATGGCTGCAGCTGGGCTCGTGAAAGCTGTGAAGGAGATAGAAAAAGGCACAAACACAATGAGTGGGTAAATCTACCCGTTAAAAAAAAACAATACCTACAAACGGTACAAAAGTGATTGGGTTCGTTTGTAATAGTTTTTCCTGGCCCTGTTGTGGGTGGTCTGATTCTGATTCCCACCTGGGAATCTAATCTTCACTCTTCGGGGTCACTATCTGAAGCTGGGTGCTTAGGACCGCTTCTTTAAGGTTGATTGAGAAGTTAATGTTCTTACAATTTTTATTTTCCTACTTCTATTTTACAAGTGAGGGTTGGACCCCTGTCCTAAAAAAAACAAAAACAAAGAATTAGAACAGGGTAAACCTAGTTATTACTATTCTACATATGAATCATATTCTGCAGGAAGAATTCCTACAGAATATGAAGCTTATGCAGAGTAGTAGTACAAATGATTATTAGTTTGGGAGGAGCTGTTTTATGTATATGCATATGCATACACAGGCAGGAAAAGGATTCTCCCTGGTATACATTTGCATAAAGCAGCATTGCCTAGTTATTACTATTCCACATACGAATCATATTCTGCAGGAAGAATTCCTACAGAATATGAAGCTCATGCGGAGTAGTAGTACAAATGATTATTAGTTTGAGAGAGGCTGTTTTATGTATATGCATACACAGGCAGGAAAAGGATCCTCCCTGGTATACATTTGCATAAAGCAGCATTACATTTGACATGAGTCTCACACAGTACAAAAGATTATTAGTTTGGGAGGAGCTGTTTCATGTATATGCATACACAGGCAGGAAAGGGATCCTCCTTGATATACATGTCGCATGAAGCAGGCATTGAAATTTGGTATGAGTCTCACACAGGCACATATACTACAAAAATTGCCTAGGTTGTTGTAACTTCTTTTTGACTAGGGGGAGAGAGAGAGAGAAGTGAGAAGAGAGAGAGAGAGAGAGAGAGAGAGGAGAGAGAGAGAGAGAGAGAGAGAGAGAGAGAGAGAGAGAGAGAGAGAGAGAGAGAGAGAGAGAGGTGGGTGTGCGCATGTTTCTCTCTGCGCGATACTCACACAGAGCTTAGCCTCACTCCAAACTGCTATGTAACGCGCACGTCCGCTAGGGTTAGATATAGTAAATACCGATCTATGCGACCTCTATTTACTATATTTTCGCTAAGATATGTGTGAAGCTCTTAATTCTACCAGTTTTCGGTCCTTCACCTCTGCACTACTATCACCCAGCTTAGCCTCACTCCAAACTGCTATGTAACGCGCACGCCCGCTAGGGTTAGTATGTGCGGAAATAACGGCCTATCCCAGAGCTGTTATTTCCCACATTATACTTAAAGATACATGCGGCTCTTAATCTCTACCTAGTTTTCTCCTTACTCTAGCCTCTGACCCCTAAGTTTGGCTAATTGCTTGAAACGCTACTTAAGCCTACCGCGAATTTTACACTGGCATGCATGAACACTTCACTTTGTTTTCCTACTAGATTTTAGGCATTCTTTTTGATACGCTATTCAATCTAATGCGTTTTCGTTGCAACCTATTTCTAAACCTCAGCTTTAGGCTCCACCGACTAGTCTAGGTTCGCCTAACTTTGCTCTAACCTAAAAATGTACTTAATAGGCTGCCCTTTTTCTAAACTCACCTTGTTTTTGGGTTTAATTATTTAATTAGCATTCATTTGCTTGTATTTTAATATAATGTTGTAATTTTGCTATTATTTTGTACTAATTCTCTAGAAGGAAGCTACATGCTGTTGCGATTTCAAAAGTGATAAGTCGGCGGCTTGGAGGCGTGGCTTAGTTCCACGAAACTACAACCACATCTTAAAACATAGGGCGTGTTCGGCTCTACTCTGTAACTTTGTAGTTCGGCTCTGTCAGCTCTGTAGTTCAGCTCTGTATAGATGTTCTTTCCACTTCCACAGAGAGCCCTTCCACAATATATATTATATATATACTAATATATATAATATATATATATTATATATATATATATTATATATATATATATATAAATATATATAATAATATATTATATATATATATATATTATATATATATATAATATATATATATGTGATGTGAATATAGTTGAATGTGAAAAGTTGAAACTGAACAAATCTGGGAGAAATGAAGGAAGCAATTGTTAGCAAGTGCAAAAGAAGTATGTGGATGTGCTAGGTAGGAAGTAAGATGTTAACAGTGAGTGGTGAATGAAGAGGTGATGCAAGCGGTTCAAAGTAAAAAAGAAGCGTGGTTGAATGTACTAAAACCAAATGATGAAGTTTCAAAAGAAGAGCTTGGAATTATATAAGGAGGAAAAAAGAAAATACTAAAAGGTGCGTACGTAAGAGAAAACAAGAGGTAAATGAAGAGTTAGTTTGAAAGGATGAATGGGGACTTAACAAGGGAATAGGAAGCTCTTCCTGGAAGGAAGGGTGAAAGGTTAAGAATGAGAATAAGGGGAACCTGCTTAGACATAATGAATAGGGATGGTGCCTTTGTAACTGATATAACTGATGAATTGGATGTGAGGGGAGTGTGGAAAGAACCACTTCGAAAATCTGCATAATATTGGCGGTAATTAATGAAAAGGTGATTGTGAATGTGTGTTGGGTTTGATGGTGCAAGAAGGAATAGTATTTTGAGGATGAGGTTATTAGCAAGGAGGAGGTAATGGGTGAGAGTGAGAAAGTTGAAAAAATGGTTAAATCTGCAGATATATGAAGAAATTACTGGTGGAAATGATCAGACGGAGCGAGATGGTGATTGGAGTTGGATTGTAGTTGTGTAATAAAACAGTTTTGGAGAGTATAGTTCAAAGGGATTGAGGAGAGCTGTAATAAAGTACCCTTTATAATAAGGGGTAAGGGCGAATAAGGGGACCTGTAGAAATTTTTTGGGGAATAAGTTTATTGAGTGTTGTAGGGAGAATATATGCTGGTTATTTTGGTCGAAGAAGTGCGTCGAGTGACTGAAGGACTGATTTGGTGAAAACAAAGTTCGTTTAGGAGTGGTAGACGGATGGTGTAAATGTGAGTGTTGGCAGATGCGAGGAAAGGTGCATATAAGGAGAGAATGGCGGGGGTGTTGTAAGGGGGTATGGTTGATTTGATCTATAGATCAAATCTTTACATTGAAACAATGATTGGAGAAACACTGAAGGAGAAAAGAATAACTTGTAATTTAAGGTTTTTATGAGATTTTGCAACCAGGCGTATGATAGGGTTAATAGGAAGCTCTATGGCAGGTTGTTAGTGATATATGGTGTTGGTGGTAAGGCTCTGAATGGAATCAAAGTATGTATGAGGATAGTGGGCGTGTGTGAGAATAATGGTGTCAATGGTGATTGGGTTTAGTATTAATAGCTGAGTGAGACAGGGTTGTGTTATGTCTCCCTTGGTTTTCAATTTGTATATGGATGGGGTTATGAAAGAATAGAGGTGGGGGTGGCCGGGAATGGTGTTAGAATGATGAGAATGGAAGAAGAGGGGAGGGTGCCCTATCTATTATATGCGTGATGATTTGGTTCTGTGTGGTGATCTGAAGAGAGTTTTTGAGAAAGATTGGTAGAGAGATTTGGCAGGGTATGTAAAAGGAAGGGCCTGAAAGTAAACGTATATAAGAGTAAGTTATGGTTGTGTTGAGGATAGCCCTCAGTGTGAAGTTATGTAGATGGTGAGCAGCTGGAACAAGTGTCTGAGTTTAAATATTTGGGGTATGTTTTGGATGAGAAGGGAACGGATGCTGCAGAGTGTGTGGACGTTGTGAATGGTGGAAGGTGGCTGGTGCTATTAAATCGTTGGTGAATGTAAAAGGAACTAAGTCTGGAGTGCGCTATAGGGCCTTGCATGAGGGTATGTTGTTACCTGTGTTATTGTATAGCAGTGAAACTATGGTCGGGAATAAGAAGTATAGATCTAAATTTCATGTGTTCAGATGGACCAATCTTAGAGGCGTGCAGGCTGGAGAAGAATTGATAAAATAGGAATGAACGTATTAGAGAGTTGTGTGGTGAAGAAAGGGGTAAATGAGAGAATAAATGAAAAGTATGTTTGAGATGGTTTGGTCATATGGGAAAGGATGATGGGTAATCGTGTTGTTTAAGCGGATGTAAATATGTGGGTGAGTATGTAAAATTGGGAACCGACCGGTTGTGAGAAGACGGAAAAAAAAGTGGATTGAGTCAGTAAAAGGAATGTTTGCAGGAGAGTACTGTGAGTTTGGCAGAGGCGAGAAGAAAGGTCAATGATAGGAGAGAATGGCGGGGTGTTGTAAGGGGGTATGGTTTTGTTGCCCACTTGGGCCAGGGATGAACCCTACACTTGACGACCTTACCATAGTGTGGATCCGTCGCGGTCCCATGAGCTCTAGGGTGGATTTTCTGATTGCGACGGGTTCTTACTAATTAATGGTTAAGCAGGGGTGCGGTAAGGCTGGGCTTTTCGTTTTCGACATTTGTCATGTTCTCCTACTGCTTTTCTTTTCCGATGCTTGTAGCGAACCTTACTCCCAATCTGCTTTAGAAAAAAAAAGGTTAGATAAAGAAAGAAAGAAAGATATATATATATATATAATATATATATATATATATATATATTATATATATATATATAATATTATATATATATATATATATATATATTATATATATATATGATATATATATATATATAATATAATATATATATATATATATATATATTATATTTATAATATATATATATATATATATTTATATATATATATATATATATATATATATATAATATATATATATATATATAATATCATATAATATATATTATAATATATAATATATATATTATATATATAATAAATATTTTGGCCACCACCGCTTACGCGGCAGAGCCCTATTCAAAGAGGGGTGTTATTGTTATTATCATTATGTTATGGCGGGTTTTCATCGTACTCCCATGTAGGTTTTATTCGTTTTTTCGGCAAGGGCAGGATTGTCAACATCGATTTCTTCAGGAATGGCACGGAAAAACAAACCTTCTCAATTGATATAAATCAACTGATTTTTTCACTTTATTTTTTGCTCCAAAAAATCACGATTTTTTTTTTTTTTTTTTTTTTTTTTTTTTTTTTTTTTTTTTTTTTTTTTTTTTTTTAATTTAAGTATTTAATTCAATAAAAAAAAAATTAAACATAATATTATTATAGCAAGGCTACTCTGGTCCAAATTCCTACACGATTGTCCACAAAGGATCATGTTTCAACGCGTTTCTTTTATTTCTGATGTAACATTATTATTACAAATTTACAAATAATCCGTAACACTCTTTAGTTTTGCTCATTTCTGAAATGATTTATTCATCTATGTTAAATCAAAATCTTAAAATAGGGCCTATAGTCCATGACACAATGAAACAGCAAAACTTTTGCTGTTTCATTGTGTCATGGACTATAGGCCCTATTTAGATTTTGATTTACATAGATTGAATAAATCATTTCAGAAATAATAAATACTAATATCGAACATTTCTTTTGTTTTAAAAAAATGTTTGCTTACACTTATTTTCGCGTGACGTCACGAATCTGAAAAAATTCCTTCCTGATTTTCCATTTTGATTTATAATATAAACTTATAAAGTGATTTAAGTGATTTAATTTCAATAGAAATAAAAAATTGGAATAATAAATATCATAGCAAGGCTCTCTGTTTCAAATTTCTACTGAATAAAAATCGTCAAAGGAAAGATCATGGGTATTCAAACATGTTTCCTTTTATTTCTGAATGTAATATACTATTCATTATACAATAACACTCTTTAAGTGTTTGCTGTTTAATTGTGTCATAGACTATAAGCCCTATTTTAAGATTTTGAACTCAGATATAGGGCCTAGGGTTAAAAATAATACTTATATCGAACTTAATAAAAAAAAATTGTTTACAAATTAATTTCGCGTGTGACGTCACGATTCTCAAAAATCCAAAAAAATATCCAAAAAATCCAAAAAATCAATAAATGATTTTTTTCTCAAAAAATCCAAAAAATCCCCAACCCTGCAGTTAAAAGATAATACTTTAATCGAACTTAAGACCAAGTTTGTTTACAATTCATATTTCGCCGCGGAAGCTCACGAATTCAAAAAATCAAAAAAATTCAAAATCATTTTTTGACTCACACATTAAAAAAAAATCAGCAAAAACACAATTACTTGTTAAGCTGATAAAGTCAATTTGTTTTTAATTAAAAAAGTTTCGTCCATTAATCCTTTTGCAACGCAACCATATGTTGAACAGACCCTTTGTTGTGCCATAAAAAAGTAGCAGAATCGGAGAGGTTGCATGACTAGTCACACAGTAAACTTTTGACCAGAAATAATAAAAGCTTAAAAGATTTGGTTTTGATTACAAAAAATGTTTTAAAAATATAACAAAAGTAATTTCGGTCTAAGTTTTGTAGTTTCGACTTCAAATTTTGCCAAAATTAATAGTGTCCTTTAATTAATAAGATATACAAAACAGTTTACTTTTTGTTGAAATTTTGCCCAATTTATTTTTAAATTTGAGGAGCAACAAAATTTTCTTTCATTTTGGAACAACTTTTTTTTCTTTTCAATATTTTTAGTTAGATCCTTTCGGAATAGGAATCTTTATTAGATTTACCAACTCTTTCTACCTTGTTTTTTTCCTATGCTTCTCTTTGAATCTTTCCCTCTGTTTTTTTAATTGCAGTCCACTCTTGACACACTTCTATACTATAATATATATA
>JABUQX010044318.1:12500-22500 GCA_015478945.1 Trachelipus rathkii | reverse complement strand
CCGTCACATATTTCGATTCCTAACTTGTACGATTGTAGGACCTACCCTAACTTGAACACCTACACCAGATTTACTACACACACACACATACACCACACACACACACACACCACTTACACTGATTACAGACATTCATAGACACTTACATTATACCATAGACACTTACATTAACACTTATACACACGTGCGCGGGCGCACACACATACACACCCTTGACAGATACTGGGCCAAATTTGACCCACGGTAATTTTTAGCCTTCCTTTAGGACTTAGCCCTTTTTTGCAGTCTTAACCTTGTTTGGACCATTGATATTTCGCCCTTCGACCTTGCCAGATTACCATGGCTCATTTGACCCACGCAACTTGATGGCCTTGATGGTTCCCAATCACGTAAGAAGTATCTAAGGAGTGTCTATTAGTGTTCTATGATAATAGATTGAGTGGCAAGTGAGTGCCACGTAGTGCCAAGTGAGTGCCAATGAGTAGCCATATGGAGCCAAGTGAGTGCACATGAGTGCAATGAGTGCCACATAGTAGCCAAGTGAGGGGCCACATAGTGCCAACTGGAGTGCCACTTTTTTCAAGCCTTTCTAGCCTCCCCCTGAGCCAAGAATAGCCCTAATATGGGTTTCTACCCCTAGGTAATAAGGTATGAGGACTCGATTGGTGTATATTACAAGTGCTAGAATCTTCCTACTACTAGTTAGTATTTTTATAAGCACTTATAAGCATGACAGAACATATATCTAAAAGAGTTTACACAGTTGAGGAGACACTGACCCAAAACGTTTCCGAGTCCGAGTCCGCGTCCGCGGTGAACACCGTCGCGAAACCGCCGCGTGCGCCCGCAGGCCCAATATTACCGCGTAACGCCCGCCGCGTGCGCCGCAGGCGCAATATTCCGCCGCCGCGTGCGCCCGCAGGCGCAATATTTCCGCGTAACGCCGCCGCGTCGTCGCAGACGCAATTCCCGCGTGAAACGAAAAATATTGATATCAATTAAACTATTCAAGAATTTCTTTTCAAATATACTATGATCATTCATTTTTTACTACAATTTGTACGAAATTTTATTAAAAAACATATACTTTAATACCTTAAAGCAGTAAATTCAGTAAATCAATAGAGGTGTTTTACCTAACACCTAGGGATTAGTATCTTTTGTTTTTACTGCTTTACTGCTTTAACTTTCGCTTTACTGCTTAACATCACATGTTTTTTACTTGCTTTTAACTCACATGTTATAACATTACATACTTAAAGCAGTAAATCAATAGAGTTGTTATGATTAGTTGGCTTTTGTTTTACTGCTTTCACTTTCTTAACTTTCTGCTTACTGCTTTAACTTTCTGCTTTACTGCTTAACTTTCTGCTTTACTGCTTTAACTTTCTGCTTTACTGCTTTAACTTTCTGCTTTACTGCTTTAACTCATATATCTTATTAAACATTATGTTTTATTTTAATTTGTAATGTAAGAATAAAAACACACAGAGTTTCTGTTATATAAACATTTTATTTTAATAAAATTGTACGAAATTTTATTAAAAACTTTTTATATATACGAGTTTTAAGGGAAGTAAAATCACGTTTTTTCATTTTAAAGCATTTATTACATAATTAGAAACTATAAAATCATTGACATACAAATTTTTAGCATCAAATATATTTACAAGTTTATTAAAACATACATTATTTAAAAAACAAATAATGAAATAAATACAATAGACTCCACATAAATTGGAATATAAGGGTTGAACATCCTTACATTATTTACACAGCTTACATTATTATATTTTAAAAATAAGGTAATATAATGATTATTCAATATAAATTTTAAGTTCAAAGAATCAATTATGTGAACAGTATCGTTTTTTGCTCTAAAAACGGAAATCCAATGTCTTGTTGAGGTGATGTGACGAGGCAATGTATTGAATATGAAGAAGGTGTCCTTCTCCAACTTTACAGAGTTTATTTTGTTAATAGCAAACACTCCTAAAAAGCGAGGTTCATTTTTAAACACCGATTTTATTTCCTCTTCATTCATCTTTAATAATTCAAAAGCACGTTGCGCACTCTATCAATTTCAATGAGTTGAGATGCTCAAGATTAACCACTACAGTGATCGGTGATTGTAGACTTGCTCTATAAGAGAGACTTAGCCCTAATTTTCCCTTTTTCAAAATGTTTAAATGATAGACGTTACAATCTGAAAGGTCAGTGGTGATATCGTTAGCATATAAATTCTTTGCGTATTCTTTAAGATCTATACCTTTCCCGCTATCATTGAATGATACTGTATTGGCTATTAGGTCGTAAAAAGGGAGCTAACAGAGAGATTGTGATCCATTGTGTAACATTTCATAGTTATGACCGTAAGGTTGTCCATTCACATGCAAACTGATATCCCCTAAGCCTAATATTGGAGAATTTATAGTGTGACTTTTTATAATTTCCGAAGTAAGCTTCATATTCGACAATCCCTATTATTGCTTTCTGTGGTAAATTGCCATTCACAATGTTAGGGATATTGATACTTGATAATCCTTGAGTAAAATTAAATAATTTGGTTTCAACTCTTCTGATAGAGCGTACCTTTGCTCGTAGTATTCAAAAAGCGAATTTTCAATTTCCAAATGACGCTGTGTTATAATTGTCACTTTCTGATCATAGAGATAACCAATCAAACAGTTTGAAACATTCTGGACAGACCACCTGTAGCAGTGCTTACTTTTTTAGTCTTTAAGAGCCAAATATTAAGGATTTGACCTTGTATAAAATCGAATTCTAGCTATACACGATGGCAAGAATGAGGTCTTTCTTGGAGAGCAACGATATTACCATTTAATCGACCGTACAAATTCATAGAGTATTATTGTATGACTTTAAGCTGCTTTATTACTATATGTGCAGCTTCATCTTTGAAGCTAATAAACCACCTGATTTTAGATGAGACTGTTTAATGCATCCGTCCTTGAATAATTTAACAAAATTCTATATAGCTTCTATAAGGATACATTAGCCCGCCTTGAATGCAACCTAGTGATGTTCCGTTAAGATAGACTTCAACCTTGGTGAAACATGTATACAGGAAATTTGATTCTGTACATATTGACATACTATGGTCTCACCCGTATGGAACAATCGATGTACCATCAGTTTTGTCAACATTCGTTCTGTTACAGATAAAACACATTAGAGGGTCATGTTATTGATCAGAGCAGTACCGGAATATTGAAAATCTAGGAGAACAATCTGTATTGTTAATTGGAGCAGAGGATTAATACTGGATAAAGTTGACTCGCTAACGCAATCTAGTGTAGGGTTCATTGAGAAAGATCCATTCACTCTGACAACAATCAGGACTGCAGGATGAAGAAGCATCTTGAATGTGCGAGCTCTGGTCGTACCGTATAATGAACATTTTCATGTAAAACCTTTACTTATATACAACTTAATAAAGTTATCAGTAGTAATTAATAGCCACTAATCAATACTTTTTCATTCTTCGCGTTCCGCTTTGTCTTTTTCTTTATGACAATCTTCTGCCCCTCCCCTTGTCCTGACATTATACGTCTTATTTTACGCTTAAACTCATCACATCTCATCCCGAAACATCGCAATACGGGTCTTTTTAGATGCTGCACGAGGTTTTCTTCCAGCAGCAATATCTGGTAGTTACTCGGCAGCCTTCTTATAGCTTTGTTTACCATATACTCCACCTTCTCTCTGAGTGAGTCTTACACTTCCCATTAGCTTGGCGAAATCCACAGGCCCATACCCCCTCTGCATTTGATCCTCTGATACCTTTCTTGTCATCTATACAGAGTATCTTTCGTATACTATCCTTTACACTGTGAGAGTATGTTAATGAATTGAAAAATATCCTGACTAACCTCTTAGTGTCATTACCATTAGCTGCATCTTTTCTTATTACTATTGAACTTTGCATAACAGCGTCCATCTGTAAAGGAAGGATCTCCTTCTAATCTTTTTTTATATGCACGCGCAACAGGTCAAATAATTTATCTATTCAGAGGAAGATAACTTAACATCTAGGAATGTCTATAAAACTTTCTCTCTCTCGGAAAAAATATACTTACTCTTATAAAGAGAGCTCTAGTATTCACCTAATATTGATGATCAATTATCTATGTATACTACATAGCCAGCCTGGATGAGTGAGCATCTCGGAGGGGTACATGTATAATGCCATAACTCGATCTGCCTTCATCTTGTAGTCATGTGAATCATGCGGTTATTCTCCACAGCTAGTATAACCCTTTTCAGCATAGTAGGGATATCATAGTATACTCCAACTCAGCATCACTTACTACGAAGTATGTTTGCGCCCTGCCATTGGTGATCCGTTCCGAGAAAAAACAATGTCCCGTCTCGCAGGTTTACATTTCCTTTTTGAACTTAAAAACTAATTATTACTTATCTTCATAGGTTACGCAGATTCAGTTTGGTATACCAAGCCTCTACACATAACTCATTTATCAAAGAGAAACGGTTTAAAAGTGACTAAAAATAGCAGTGCAGCCGATTTAAAATATGACCTCCGCAGAGTAAACTTCTTTCAAAGAAGTATTTCTTTTGTAAGCAGAAATGTTGTCCGATATTCATTCTTTTTGGCAATTGTATCATTTTCAGATAACGAGGTATCTTCCACTTGTAATATAGTTTTCAACAAATTCTACACTTCTGTTGTACACCCCCATCCAGAATAGATTGTGAGGTACATTTTCTATGTCCGTATTTATTCATTTCACATTAATCCTACTTCCGTATGGCCTCTCTTTCAACGCGCATAGATCCATACATAGTTTGTGAAATCGAGAGTTTATTATCAGGAGTAAATTCCAGGAGCTGAAGAAGGCAGAGTTATTTATAAAAGTTGATCTCACCACTCTCCATGGATTATAATACAACGTGATAATGATTCTTACTCTCACTTGCTAATTTATATTAGATAATTTAAACTTGGCAGACTTCCTTCCATTTCACAAGTAAACTGCTATTTTTCCTGTTAAACTCACGAGTAATAAAATTTGAAAAATATACGCTACGAGAGGTAAGAGAAAAAATAAGCATTTACTTGTGAAATGGAGGGATATCCTGCCAATTTAAATACTATATAATAAGAAAAAAAAAGTTAAGAATCAATAATCAGTTGTCATTATAATCATGGAAGAGTGTAGATCACTTTTATAAACTCTTGCCTTTCTTCAGCCTCCTTGACTTTACATCCGTGATAATAAACTCTCGATTTTACGAACTATTTAATGGAATCCTATTCATCTTAAGAAGAGAGGCATACTAGGAGATTATGTGAAAGGAATATTAAATACGGACATGAAAAGTTTACCCTCACAATTTTCTGCATGGGGGGTGTCAGAAGGTGTAGATGTGTTGAAACTATATTACAAGTGGAAGATACTCGTTATGCTGAAAGGACTTACCCAATTGCCAAAAAAGATGAAATCCACAACATTTCTACAAAAGAATACCTTCTTTGAAGAAATTCTACTCTGCGGAGTCATATTTAAATCGGTGCCTGCTATTTTAGTTCATTTAAACGCTTCTCTTTGATGATATATGTGTAAGGACGCTTGGCTTACTACAAACTGAATTGTCGTACCTTATGAAGATTTACAGTAATAATCTCTTAAGTTCAAAATAAATGTAAAACTTGCGAGACCCGGAACATTATTTTTTCTCTAACATTTACATGCTCAGCGTAAAACATATTCGTAGACGTGATGCTGGTTGGATTATATCATGATACCCTACTATGCTGAGATGGTTATACTATTCTGTGAGAATACCGCCATGGACTCCACATAGAACTAAAAGATGACAAATCGCATACTGCAATTTTTACATTTACCCCATTCCAGGAGCTAATCATCCAGGGCTGGCCGTTATGTATTATAACAATATAATTATCATCAATTATGTAGAATACTCAAAGCTCCTCTATTAATATGTATATGTTCCCGAAAGGTAGTTCTTATAACATTCCTAATGTCTTATTTTCCTCGAATATGATCAAAATTTTACTCTGTGGCGTGCTATATAAGATGTAGAAGGAAATCCTTTCCCCTTTACATATGGAGCACTGTTGTGTAAAGTTCATATTTAGAAAGAAGCAGTAACAATCATGAAGGAATAAGGTGTAGGTCAGTTATGTTCTCATTAACATACTCTCACAGTGTAGAACGTATAAGAAACTTACTCCTCTAATCATGGACGAGAAAGGGTTCAGAGGATCAAAAAGAGCAGAGGCTATGGCCTTGTGATTTTTCCCAAGCTATGGAGAAGTGCAAGACTCTACTCAGCGAGAGGGGGAATAGGTTAAAAAGCTATAAAACACTTGCATGACTATTGCAAGATATTGCTGCTGGAAATTAACCCTCGCAGCATAAACTAAGTATTGCCGAGTTCAGGATGAGATGTTTGCATGATGTTAAGCCGTAAATAGGACGTAAAATGTCAGTCAAAGGGCGCAGACTTGGCGGGGCAAGAGATTCAGAAAGAAATTAAAGACTAAGCGAAAGAACCTTAAGAAAAAATGTATTTTCATTGCTAGTATTATAACTGTATAACTTTATACATGTGTACTATAGTTAGTTTTTCATGAAATGTTCATTATACCGCCAGAGCTCGCACATGCAAGAATGCAATTTCTCATCCTTCTTAGTCCTGATTGTGTAAAGAGTTGAATTGGATCGGGGTGAGACAAGTGAAAGACAGTAGTGAAGCTGATTAGCCATGCGTCCGAGATCCTGTTGAACACTTCTCCATCATTAACCTACACAGCTGAATTAGCGTAGCGAGAGGTTCCAACTTTATCTTAGTAATTCCTTCTGCATTCAATTACCAATACAAGTAATGTTCCCTCATAGAGTCAATATTCCAGGGAACCTCATTCATGCACCACCATCTGAGAGTTTTTATAATGTAAAAGCAGAATCAAAATTATAAGCTGTACAGATCTTCCTACGGGTGATGACCGTATAGTATATACAGAATCAAATTTCGTATACATTGTTTCACCAGTGAAGCGAATCCTTAACACGGTAACTTCACTAGGTGCAATCGAGCGAGCTACATTTATCCTTATAGAACTATTATAGAACATTTGTAAATTTTTCGACGATGCTAAACAGTCTCATCTCAAATCAGTAGTGTTTTAGTTAGCTTCAAATAGAAGCTGCACATAATAGACGAATAAACGCGCTAAAGTCATAAATATACTTAATGAAATTTTACGCTCGCCTCGCGATTAAATGGCCACTGTCTTCTCTCAAGGAAACTCATTCTACCATCTGTAGAAACTAGAATCATTTTATCACGACGGTCAAATCTAGAATTGCTGTATAAAATATAAAAAGTAAATACCTACTGCTACTAGGTATGTCCAGAACCTGCTTTTTCAAACTGTTGGAGCTTATCTCCTATGTCAGAACAACGGTGACACTTATCGATCCGACAGCGTCATTGGAAATTGAAATTCGCTTTGAATACGTACAGCAAATACCCTATTAAAGGTCTTGAACAAGATATTAATTTCACTCAAAGGATCTATCGAGTATCTATCCCAACATTGTTGACACGAGAAATTTACCACAGAAATATGAATAATAGGAATGTTGAACATGAGCCTACTCAGGGAATATATAAAAAAGGCCTTATTAAATTCACACCTTTATCGGCCTTGAGTATCATTTACATTGAATGGACTGCCTCACGGACGTGATAAGGAAATGGTTATGACAACGGAAAACCTCTCTCTGTACTCGTCCTTTTTACGATTTATTAGCCAATACTGTATCATGTAATGATAGCGGACGGTTTAATTTGAAGATACGCAAGAATAGTATTTATACGCCTATGATCTACTGCAGAGCCTTTCAGCTTGTAACGGCCTATCAATTGAAACATTTTGAGAAAGGGCACCCTAGGACTAATCCTTTGGATCAAGTCTACAATCACCATCACTGTTAGATGGTCTATCTTGAGCACTCCTTCAACTCATATGAAATATAGACGAGTACGCACGTACTTTTGAATATTAAAGATGAATGAAGAGGAAATAAAATTGGTGTTTAAAAATGAACCTCGCTTTTTAGGTGGGTTCGCTATTAACATAATAAACTCTGTAAAGTTGGAGAAGTTAACCGTTTTGCAATACATAATGCCTCGTCACATTCACCCTCAACTACCACTTTGGATTCCGTTTATAGAGCAACAAACGATACTGTTCAATATTGAATTCTTTGAACTTACATTATTATTGAATAATCATTATATTACTTATTTTTAAATATATAATAATGTAAGCTGTGTAAAAAATATGTCTTACCCTGTTCAAACACGAAATATAATAATCGTGCGTTATTGTATTTATTTCATTATATGTTTTTAAATAATGTTTCTTTAAAACTTGTAAAAATATTTGATGCTAAAAATTTGTATGTCAATGATTTTATATAGTTTACATGATTATGTATAATAAATCATGCTTATAAAATGAACAAAACGCATTGACTTCCCTTAAAACTGCGACTAATATAAAAGTTTTAATAAAAATTGTTTAATAGCAATTTTATTAAAACTAAATGTTTATAACAGAACTCTTGTCTTTTGATTGTACATTAAAAATCAAAAAAATATTAAAAAAAAAATAAAAAAATAGAAAAAATAAATGAAAAAGTATTAAAAGAAAAATGAAAAAATATCAAAGAAATAGAACGACAGAAAAAATATCTAGTTGAAAGCAGTAACAGGAAAAGTCAAGCAGTAAAGCAGACAAGTTAAAGCAGTAATGCAGAACAGTTAAAGCAGTTAAGCCAGTAAAACAAAGCATAACTAATCCCTAGTACACCTCTATTGATTTACATTGATTTACTTGCGCTTTAGTATTGTAATGGATTAATAAATATATGAGTTAAAAGCCGTAATTAACATGTGACTTTAAGCCAGCTAAAATGAGTTAAAGCAGATAAATAACATGAGTTAAATCAGTTAAAGATGAAGTTAAAGCGTTAAAGCAGGTAAAACAAAAAAGATACTTCCCTAGGTGTTAGTGATAACACCTCTACATTTGATTTACTGAATTTACTGAGCTCTAAGGTATGTAAAGTATATGTTGTTAATAAAATTAGAAATTGTATAAAAATGAATTACTCATATTATATAATTTCAAATTTCTGTTAATAGTTACAATTGAGGGCGATATATTTCGTTCACGCGGGAAATTTGCGTCTGCGGACGCACAACGCGGGCGCCGATACGCGGGAAATATTGCGCCTCGGGCGCACCGACGGCGGGAAAATAGTGCGTCTGCTGGCGCACGCGGCGGGCGGTTCGTGACGTGTTACCTGCGGGACGCGGATCGGACTCTGAAACGTTTGCGGTCAATGTCTCAACTGTGTAACTCTTTTAGATATAAATATCTTTCTCAAGCTATAAGTTACTAACAAATAACTAACTCGTAGTAGGAAGCATTCTAGCAGACTCTTAATGTACACCATTCGTTAGGTCCTTCATACCTTATTACTCAGGCGTATACCCTATTAGGCTATCTAGGCTCAGTGGAGGACCTATAAGGCTTGAAAAAAGTGGCACTCAGTTGCACTATGTGTGGCACTCACTGCACTACTGTGGCACTCACTTGCAATCATTGGCACTCACTGCACTTCATTGGCACTCATTGGCACTCACTTGGCAACTCACCTGCACTCACCTCGGCACTATCTATACTCATAGAACACTTAATGCAACATCCCTAGGTACCTTGCTATACAGTGATTGGGACCATCAAAGCCATCAAGTTAGCGGTGGTCAAATTGACCCCTGTAATATGATGGTCCAAGGCGAAATATAATTAATATGAGGTTACAATATTCAAAGGATTCTCTTGAAGAATGCTAAAGAAGACCAAAAACATTAACGTCGGTCAAAAAATTGACCCCATGAGCCATATAAGGTTGTC
>JABUQX010044317.1:17500-21906 GCA_015478945.1 Trachelipus rathkii | reverse complement strand
TATATATTATATATAGATAGTTATTATAAATATATTACTATATATATATATATATATATTATATATATGTATATATATATATATATATATATATATATATATATATATATATATATATATATATATAATATATATATATATTGCTGCGGGACTATTAAAAAATAAGAAGATGAAACGCCTTAAAACGTATCAATCTTTCACAAATTAAACTACTGATTAAAGAGTGTTGAAAATAAATGTGCAGGATCAACCAGCTCATATTACGCCAAATTGTCTGACAAACAACGCTACTACAATAAACAATGGGAACAGAAATATATTTGGCTGGCAAACAGGAAGAAAAAGGAGGCGCATTTTGTAAACTGTGCCAAAATGTTCATGAAAAGATGTATGCAAATGTTCTACAAAAGACAGGTGGGGTGGGTATTCATAACCGTTCCATTCAAACTTTCAAAAAAAGCTTTAGGAAAAAAATGGGAAATTAAAGAAGCATGAACACTTCTTCAGCTCACACTATAAGTGAAGAATCGGAAAACCTCAGGAAGACAGGCTATGGAAGAAACCGATTCACGCTCAAATTGTTCAACAGAGTGAAAGTGACAGAGACTTAAATAGGAAAGGTTTAAAAATACTTTTGCGTGTGTTGTAATTTTTGGTAAAGGAAGAAGCAGCTTACACTGCTAAATATCAGAGTTTGATTGGAAAGCATTTTGGACAAATTGAATGATGATTTTAAAACATGGAGAAAAGATCAGAGTGATAGGTCGAATTACAGCAGCAAGGACACTGCCGGTGAACTTCTGTTATGTATGGGCGAAGTTTTGAAGGATAAATTGAAAAAAAAAAACATTGAAAAACATGTTTAGAGTAGTGGAGGATAAAAATCCCGTTAGAACGTCTTGTAATTGTTAAAAACAGCCAATGGAAAAGCAGAAAGTAATTGCAAAACTATCATTAAGAGCTGGACGGATCTTGAGTTAAAATTGGATCAACATTACTCACTTTGAATTTGATGGTGGCTTCTAATATAGCCTTGAAAAGTTTTGGAGGTGTAAGAAAAAAGGCTTTCAGAAGAGGCAAAATAAAGAAGTTCTCTATATACCACTGTAAAACACATATATGTCCCTGCAGGCAGCCTCCTGCAGAAATTTGAACAAATCAAGAAGGGCAAAAGGTTTTTTTATATTGAAAATCATTTACAAAAGTTTTGCCAAGGTCGCCAAAAAAAGAAAATATTTTGCATGATATTCAATCATTATCAATGATCCAATCCTCAAGATTTCAGAATGCATTGAAGTGAGATGGGTATTTATCTCATTATAGGATAGTGAATGCTGTCTCAGGAGCTTAAAGTCAATTTTGATGGCTTGTGAAGCATATCCATAAAGAAGAGACAGACCTTGCATCACTTGCAGGGGGGCATCTTGCTGGAAATCAGAAATGAAAGTTTCTTTGTTACCTGTTATGTAATGAATGAACTCCTTAGTGCACTCTCTCTTATCTTAGCAATGCTTTGCAAAGAAGGACTTTAGTATGACCAAAGTCATCCACCTAATTACTGGAACAAATTGCACCTGCAAAATATTGCAAATCAGTGTGGAGACGTCAATAGTGACTTACAAAAAAAACGTTTCGGTGTGAAATAATGGAGCGTTTGATTTGAAGTGTGCCTGATGCTTGATGAAGATAAGGGGAAAAATGATTAAAAGGGATGAAAATATGACTTGCGACTAGTGGTAATCGAAGGAAATTTAAGAAAGGTCAACGACAGAAATCAATGATATAATGATAGTTGCTAGTCGCTTGAGGGACGTTTCAGTCATTAACAATTTTACCGGATATGAAGTTAGAAAATTTTGTGACAGATTCCGATGTTTAATGCGGAAGGTGTTACTAGCTGACCGGAAATTCCTTCAATTTTTATATTAATTCCATGCTCGAAAGCGAAATTATTTAAAGCAGATGAAGCCCATTGTCGAAAATATTGAAAGCGGACGTGGGATATTGCGAGCTACAAAAGCTCTGTGAAATCTTTCTTGTCATTCCTGTAACGATAAGCCTCGGTTAAAAGATCGTTCAATACTATGAACCGAATACTAAGTAAAACAAGAAATAGAAATGATGCCCAAAACTTTAAGTGCATTGTATGATGATAATTGCATCGCAGGGGTCTGAGAATCGTAACTGTGAGGATTTTCTAAAAAAAACAGTAGACTGTATGCGACGAAAGAAAACACTATATGATATATATAATATATATATATATATATATATATATATATATATATATATATATATAATATATATATATATATATAATATATATAATAATATATATATTATATATATATTAAATATATATATATATATATATATATATATATATATATATATATATATATATATATATATATATATATAATTTATTTTTACCAAAGATCTATTTCCTTATTTGAAAAGGTCATATTATTCATCTATATATTTTAATTATAATATTCTCTCATAATAATGTTTTCGTAACCTTATGTTATTTTATTTATCTAACTTCCCAATAAATTTCACAGATTGATTGCTATATTTTTTTGCAAGTAAAGATTTGGTTATATTTCGGATATTTACTATTTCAGTAAGACAGTATCTAATATGACTAAGATTAGCTGACAAGTGACAAGAATATCATTATCCTTTATTTTTATGTAAATTATGTTATACTTATGTGCCCCCCGAATCTCTGTAAAGCCCCCCCGGAGAAAATTGTCTGAAAGAAACACTGCTTTCTACCAATTTCTTACTTTCTCCTGGTCTTATATCCAAGAAAATCACCCCTACATATTATCCACCATCATACCCTTCTCCGAAGAAACCCCTTATGAAGCTTTCAACATCATCCCATTTCCAACATCTTTCAATGACACTTATTCTAGAATCATACTGCATAACCCCTATCCATATTACTTTTTAAACCGTAAAACATTAAAATTTACCTACAGCACAAGTCTTTCAGAAGATATTTGCAAGCACTCAAACGATAATTACATTTGCTTTCCTTCAAATCCTATACATCAAATAGATTATCAAGATTGTATCTTGTCAGCCATACTTTCTAAACCCAACACTACATTCTGTAAATATAATATCTATCCTTACCAGTTACCTTACACTCTTAAAGTTGGAAACTATACTTTAATCTCCTTCCCTTCTCCTATAACCGCTTCTATCTCTTGCCCTATGAATCAGCCAAATATAGGCACTGGTGCATTATTCTCCCTCTTCCAAGGATGCACCCTGGTATCTGAAAAGTACTCTTTCAAGTACCCCCCACACTCTTCACTGCAGACAAACTGGATTTCGAGAGACCCTCAGTTTCCTGAACACCTAGAGACCTCCCATGACTTCCTTCCCAAGATAACTTCTTTTACCTCCAAGTTGAAATTGAAATCTATCCACCCACATTGGGACGCTTCGCTTGATAACATAAACAAAACTTTACAGACCCAGGAATTAATCAACATCCACACCTTTTCCATATCTGGGTTTTCTATTTTCATTGCTATTCTCTGCATTGTAGGAATCTACTATGTTTATATCAAACTCCGTCCAATTCAGGCAGTTCCTGCAATCCCTCAGACAGCTCCTTCGGTAGTACCCAATATTCAGTACACTGTTGTTCAGAGAGCTCCAATACCAGAACCTAAACCAACTTCACCAGTGTATCCCGCAATAGAGCCAATTTATTCAAACCCGTCTGCTAAAATAGCTTCATAAATTTTTTTTTTGGCAAAGGGGACTCTATACAAAAATTATTTTTGCATAGTTATTTTGAAGGAAAATCTTACTTTCCTTCAAGGCATAAAATTTTTTTTTATTTTTATATACAAAAATTATTTAGATAAAACTTGACCCCCCCTCATTTGTCTTCCCAATTTTATGATTGGTTAGTAAATCATCGCCGATGCTACCCCATCTCCCCACGTAGATCTCGTAGCCTTTGTTTATTGAGAGACTCCCCCAATTTTAAGGGAATACCATCTCCCCACCCCCCCCCTTATTTTCCACACGCCGGCAAAACTTTTTGCCATGAGGATTCACTTTTTTTACACGTGAGTTCTGTACAGATGTGCTTTGTTCCACTTCCCATATATTTTTGCGTTCAGCTGGTAAGTCTTACTTTCTTGCACATATTATTTATAAATTCTTACAAATTTCAATTTTACAGGAAAATACGTTTAGGAAAGGTTTGGTTAAAAACAAAATTTACTACAATATCATTTTTTTGGTAGTAACTCAGGCCTAATCGTTATTCGGGGAATATAGGCTAATGTTAGCATTCTGGTTAGCTCCATGTTTTTCGTTGGGCCTATACTGAAATGAATGGGATCTGAAAGGAAATTTTATTTTTATTTTTA
>JABUQX010044317.1:0-12500 GCA_015478945.1 Trachelipus rathkii | reverse complement strand
GGAGCAGAGTCGGAGCCGGTGTCGGAGCCGGAGCAAGAGTATGAAATATTATCAAGAAATGTTTTTTTTAGGTGAAAAATTTCTTGCCAGAAGACTTGCTGAACAATTATCAAATAGGGCAAAAGCCTTAATCGAATCCTGAGCCGAAGCCGAAGTCAGAGACGGAGCTGGAGCCGGAGCCGGAGCCGGATCCGGATCCTGGGTATGAATTTTTTTCAGAAAATATCTTTTTAGGTAAAAATTTATTGTCAGAAAACGTGCTGAACAATTTTCAAGTAGCGCAGAATCCTTAGTCGGATTCGGAGTCCGAGCCGGAGCCGGAGCCGGAGCCGGAGCCGGAGTATGAAATTTTTTCGAGAAATAATTTTTTGGTTGAAAAATTTATTGCAAGAACACGTCCTGAACAATTATCAAATAGTGCAGAAACCCTAGTCGGATCCGGAGCAGAAGCCAAAGTCAGAGCCGGAGCTGGAGACGGAGCCGGAGCCGGAGCCGGAGCCGGAGCCGGAGCCGGAGCCGGAGCCGGATCCTGGGTATGAATTTTTTTCGGGAAATATTTTTTAGGTGAAAAATTTATTGTCAGAAGACGTGCTGAACAATTTTCAAATAGTACAGAATCCTTATTCGGATCTGGAGTCGGAGCAGAGTCGAAGTCGGAGCCGAAGCAAGAGTATGAAATTTGTTCAAAAAATATTTTTTTTAGGTGAAAAATTTATTGCCAGAAGACGTGCTGAACAATTATCAAATAGTGCAGAAGTCTTAATCAAATCCTGAGCCGAAGCCGAAGTCAGAGCCGGAATCGGAGCCGGAGCCGAATCCTGGTATGAATTTTTTTCAGAAAATATCGTTTTTAGGTGAAAATTTATTGTCAGAAGACGTGCTGAACAATTTTCAAATAGTGCAGAATCCTTAGTCGGATCCGGATTCGGAGTCGGAGCCGGAGTAGGAAATTTTTTCGAGAAGTAATTTTTTGGTTGAAAAATTTATTGCAAGAACACGTCCTGAACAATTATCAAATAGTGCAGAAACCTTAGTTGGATCCGGAGCCGAAACCGAAGTCAGAGCCGGAGCCGGAGCCGGATCCCTGGTATGAATTTTTTTCGGGAAATATTTTTTTGGTTAAAAATTTATTGTCAGAAGACGTGCTGAACAATTTTCAAATAATGCAGAATCCTTATTCGGATCCGGAGCCAAAGCCGGAGCCGGAGCCGGAGCCGGAACCGGATCCTGGGTATGAATTTTTTTCGGGAAATATTTTTTTAGGTTAAAATTTTATTGTCAGAAGACGTGCTGAACAATTTTCAAATAGTGCAGAAAACTTAGTCGGATCCGGAGCCTAAGTCGGAGCCGGAGCCGGAGCCGGAGCCTGTGTCTGATAATGGGATTAAATTTTTTTCAAGAAATATTTTTTAGGTGAAAAATATATTGTCAAAAGACTTACTGAACAATTTTCAAAAAGTACAGAAACCTTAGTCGGATTTGGAGCCGAAGTCGAAGTCGGAGCCAGAGCCAGAGCCAGAGCCGAAGCCGGATCCTGGGTATGAATTTTTTTCAAGAAATATTTTTTAGGTGAAAAATATATTGTCAAAAGACTACTTGAACAATCAAAAAGTCAGAAACCTTAGTCGGATCCGGAGCCGAACTAGAAGTCGGAGCCAGAGCCAGAATCAAAGCGGAAGCCGTATCCTGGGTATGAATTTTTTTCAAGAAATATTTTTTTAGGTGGAAAATTTAATGGTAGAAAACGTGCTGAACAATTTTCAAATAGTACAAAAACTTAGTAGGATCCGGAGCCGAAGCCGGAATATGAATTTTTCAATAAATATTTTTTAGGTGAAAAATTTATTGCTATAAGACGTGCTGAATAATTTAGAAATAGTGCAGAATCCTTAGTGTGATCCGGAGCCGAAGTCGGAGCCGGATTCGGATCCGGATCCGGATCCTGGGTATGAATTTTTTTCAGGAAATATTTTTTTAGTTGAAAAATATATTGTCAGAAGACGAACTGAACAATTTTCAAATAGTACAGAATATTTAGTCGGATACGGATTCGGAGTCGGAGCAAAGTCGGAGTCGTAGCCGGAGTCTGAGCCGGAGTATGAAATTTTTTCGGAAAATATTTTTTTAGGTGAAAAACTTATTACCAGAAGACGTGCTGAACAATTTTCAAATAGTGCAGAAACTTTAGTTGGGGCCGGAGCCGGAGCCGGAGCCGGAGCCGGAGCTGGGTAGGAATCTTTTTCAAGAAATATTTTTTTAGGTGAAAAATTTATTGCCATAAAACGTACTGAAAAATTTTCAAATAGTGCAGAACCCTTAGTCGGATCCGGATCCGGAGCCGAAGTCGGAGCGGAGTCGAAGCCGGGGCCGGAGCCGGAGCCGGAGCCGGAGCCGGAGCTGGAGCCACAGTATGAAATTTTTTCGAAATATATTTCTTAGGTGAAAAATTTATTGCCAGAAGACGTGTTGAACAATTTTCACATAGTGCAGAAACCTTAGTCGGAGCCGGAGCCGAAGCTGAAGTCGGAGCAGGAGTCGGATCTTGGGTATGAATTTTTTTCAGGAAATATCTTTTAGGTGAAAAATATATTGTCAGAAGACGTGCTGAACAATTTTCAAATAATGCAGAATCCTTAGTCGGATCTGGATCCGGAGCGGAGTCGGTGCCGGAGTATGAAATTTTTTTGAATATTTTTTTATTTGAAAAAATTATTAGTCAGAGCCGGAGTCGGCAAGCCGGAGCCGGAGTCAGATTTTGGGTATAAATTTTTTTCAAGAAATATTTTTAGTGAAAATATATTACCAAAGAAGGCTCATCAATTTTCAATAATTGTAGAACCTTAGACGGAATTCGAGCCGAAGTCTAATAAAAAAATTATTATGTTGCGTGGAATATATATATATATATATAATATATATTATATATATATTATATATATATATAATATATATATATATATATATATATATATATATATATATATAACATATATATATATATAATATATGTATATATATATATTTAAATATAATTTATTATATATACCCGTAAACGAACATAACATTCTAGGACTAAACTAATAGTGAAGTGTCTTGGAGACCTCAGATCACATTCGGTTGCTAAAAGGCCTCAAAAATCTGGGAGTCTGTTCATTATTGCTTTCGAATTTTTTTCTCTGCTCAGAGTGCTCCAGTGTATAAAGGGTCTTATCGCCCCTGTATGGAATGACTGTTCCCACATTTGGGTGGTTCCGGTTCCACCCTTCCTTTTGGATAGAGTTGAAGCTAAGGCCAAGAGGCTTATTATAAACTTTCCCATACTTTCTGACTCCCCTTGACCCTCTTTCTCTGCGTCGTGACGAAGGTGCCCTATCTCTTTTTTATAGGTATTACAACGGCAGGTGCTCGAGTGAATTGACCTCTTTTCGCATTCCTCCACCACTGCTCGCCCTCGTAATACAAGAGGTGCCTTGTTTTCTCATGAATATTGTGTGAATATTGAGACTCAAGGGATCACTCGTCTGTGGTACCTCCTTCTTCCAGCCACATCTGTTTTGTGGAAACTCCTTGCCTTCTTTTATTTTCCCCGCTATATTCAATCTTCATCTATTTAAATCCCGCGTCTGCGCCCACCTGAGGGAATTGCGTTAGGCAAAGGACCGGGTGGGTTTACTTTCCATTTATTTTAATGTTTTTCTTTATGTAATTTTTTTTTTATTTATTTATTTTTTTTTTTTTTCCCTCCTTTTTAAAAAGGTATTTCCCGTGAGTGGTGGTATAATGTAATATATATTATATAATATATATATATATATATATATATATAAATATATATATGTATATAGGACTATATATATAGGATTATATATATATATATAATAGTTAAATATATGCCTAGTCTAGAAAATGAGTCCTATCTTCAGGGAGGAGAGGGCGGGCCAAAAACAATTTCAATCGCGTCCAGAACTCGAAACCCATTGAACAACAAGCGGTCACGTTAAATAATGTACAGGAAGATCTACCACTAGTCCGATCCACCTTCCCAAAAAAAAAAGGCATCTCGGAACAGTTTTCTAATCTCTTGCTTCGATATCACTGCTTTGAAACTCGGTATTTATTTAAATTGACAGGAGGGTGGTTGGAACACCTGCTGGGGCTACATGGCATTCTGCATGGGTGTTCCAGGGTTACAGGAGCAACCAATCAAAGTCAGGAAACGCCGAAGTGGTACAACATACTTGTTGCGATAAATTTGTAATTATAAGACGAAGAAAAATTTCACTCGCGCCAGGACTTGAACCATCGGTAACAGCGTCGCTATTAGACAATGTACAGGAAGCTTTGCTACTAGTCCGATCCACCTTCCTAGAAAAAGAAGGCATCTCGGAACAGTTTTCTAATCTCCTGCTTCGATATCACTGTTTTGAAACTCGAAACTTATTTAAATCGACAGGAGGGTAGTTGGAACACCTGCTGGGGCTACATGGCATTTTGCTCGTGTATTTCTGGGTTACAGGAGGAACCAACCAAAGTCAAGCAACGTCGACATGGGCACAATATGCTTGTTGCGACAAATTTGCAATAATAAGACGAAGAAAAATTCACTCGCGCCAGGGCTCGATCCATCGACAACAGCGTCGCCGTTAGACAATGTACAGGAGGCTCCACCACTAGTCCGATCCGCCTTCCCAGAAAAAGAAGGCATATCGGAACAGTTTTCTAATCTGCTTCGATACCACTGCCTTGAAACACGGTACTTATTTAAATCGACAGGAGGGTGGTTGGAACACCTGCTGGGGCTACATGGCATTCTGCTTGGGTGCTCCTGGGTCACAGAGCAAGACCATACCAAAGCAAGCAACTCGAAATGGGCACAACATCAGTTGTCACAAATTTTGCAAATAATAAGACGAAGAAAAATTTCACTCGCGCCAGTACTCGAGCCATCGACACCAGCGTCACCGTTAGACAATGTAGAGGGGGCTCTACCACTAGTCGATCCGCCTCCCCGGAACTAAAAAGGCATCTCGGAACAGTTTTCAAGTCTCCTGCTTAGATATCACTGCTTTAAAACTCGGTACTTATTTAAACCCACAGAATGGTGCTTGGAACCCCTCCTGGGGCTACACGGTATTCTGCTGGCGTGCTCCATGGTTACAGGAGCATCCAACCAAAGTCAAGAATGCCGAACATGGGGCACAACATGCTTGTGCAAACAAATTTTCAATAATAGCGAAGAAAAAAAAATTCACTTTCGCCAGGCACTCGAATCATCGGACGCAGCGTCGCCGTTAGACAATGTGCAGGAAGCTCTGTCACTTGTTCGATCCACCTCTTAGAAAAAGAAGGCATCCGGACAGTTTTCTAATCTCCTGCTTTGATATCACTGCTTGTGAAACTCGTACTATAAATCCATAGAAGGGTGCTTGGAACCCCTATATAATATATATATATATTATATATATATATATATATATATATATAATATATATAATATATATATATATATATATATATATATATAATATATATATATATATATATAATATATATATATATATATATATATATATATATATATATAATATAATATATAAGATTTTTTTGCCGTCTGAAAAAAGAAATAATATTTCCAAATGTTATTAATATTCCAAAGTTTATTGCGTTGTTTCTAAACACTTCATTTTTTCCTTACATGAGATCACAACAAAATTCATTAAAAAAAAACGAACAGATTTATATTTCCTTCAAAATTAGTACGAAACTTACATGCAAAATCATAAACAGACTGACGTTTATCTTAATGTTTTTGTAAAAGTGTAGGTGTGTCACTCGTGATTGATTGTTTTTCCTTCAAAAATTTTGAAAGTACTTTTCAGAGATTGTAAAAAAGAACTTTCAGAAAATAAATTTTGAAATAAAGTCTCTAAATAAAATTTATTAATACACAAAATTGGATTATTTTGGTGAAAGAAGCATTGAAATATCTTGAAAATTAAAGATTTTACCATTTTTTGTGGAAGGCCAAAAAAAAAAAAAAAAATTCTTCCCCTCTCCCCGCCTAAAAAAACGAACAGTTTTTTTTTCCAAAAAAATTATAGATACCATATTTATTCATCAAAAAAACATTTTCTTTCATCGGTTTGAAGGAAACGGGATTGAGGATAAAGTCTTCCCTTAAATTTATAAGAAAATTTAGTAATTTATATAAATTACTAAAATCATCTTACCTAAATTGTTAACTTTAATCGCCGGGCATGAGGGTGATCAAAATCCTCCAATCGAAATATTGAATAAAAACGTCATCTTCAGTTTTTATTCAATATTTCGACTGGAGGGCAAGTCCCAATGTTGAAAAGCTTATTTCTACTGAAGCAGTAGACAGGGGTAAAATTGCCAGTATTTGCAACAAGATGTAATTATTTGGAAATTGTGACTGCGAACAAGAAACTAGTTCTTCTATTGCTGTTTTTGGACAATCTGTGCTGTGATGCCTTTTCAACTTCCACAAATCCCATTCTGCTTTTAATAAATCTTCTATTAGGCTTTCGAGATCTGCCTTGTAAAATGTTACACAATCTTTTATCTTCTTATATGGCACATTACACCTGTTCGGTATGACAAATTTCAAGGAAGAAATAATTTCTTTATGATTTAAAAACATCTCTCCTAATGCTGATATTAAATCATCCAAAAATGGTATAAAAATGAATGTGCAATGATTAGTCTGTGGGTCGGAAGTAGGTATGTTGGGTCTGTGTTTTTGGAACTTGTTAATTCTTGGTACATCAATTTCAATACCCAGCTCAGATACGCTTACACATTCTTCAAAAATCAGCTTAAATTCATTCCAATGTTGCATTTTCTCTGATGGCTTCAAGTTTAGTTTTAACTAAATGTCTTACGAGATTTGTTCCTGACAGCGACGAATAATATAAAATTAATTTAACCTCTGCACTTTATAGTTATTAACAGATATGATACTTAAAATTTTTTAGTGTCTAAAAAATTTGGGGGGGCCATGGCCCCTGGCACCCCCTAGATAAGCCCTGTATAATATATAGTTATATATATATTATATATAAGATGATATATATATATATATATATATATATATATATATAGTATATATTATATACTATATATTATATTATATATATATATATATATATATATATATTATATATAATATATATATATATTACTATATATATATATATATATATATATAGGACAAAGTTACTTAACGCCCACCACGGATCAAAAAAAAATTTCACAGGTAGCATCTATGGATACTTAAATAGATGTTCTAGGTCCAAATTGAATTTTTTTTTTTTTACCTCTTCTAGGGGCTAAATTGGTTAGGTTAGTTTAGGCTAGGTTAAGTTAGGTTTAGTTAGGTTTTTTAGGTTAAGTTAGGTTAGGTAGGTTAGGGTGAAAATGAAAAAAAAATTTCATTTCGACCCTAAAACATTTATTTATTATCATAGAGGCTACCTGTGAAATTTTTTTTTGATCCGAGCTCCCTTTCCGTGTGGGCGTTAAGTAACTTATTCCATATATATATATAATTATATATATAGTATTATATATATATAAATATATATATATATATAGTATATAAATATATATATATATATAATATATATATAAAAATATATATACTATAATATATATATATATTATATATATAGTATAATATTATAAATATATATATATTATATATTATATATTATATAATATTATATATTATAATAACTATATATATATATATATATATATATATATATATATATGATATATATATATATATAGATATATAATATATATATATATATATATTATATTATATATATATATATATATATATATATATATAATATAATATATATATATATATATAGTATATTATATATATATATATATTAATATATATATATATTATATATATATATATATATATATATATATATATATATATATATATATATCAGGTATGGAGTTCTTAAAGGGTGTTACAAGTTTTTCCCCTTTTACGCACAGAAAGTTAAACATTAGTAATAAATATTGAAAAAGCTCCTTTGGTATTTGTATATGTGCGTGTGTATGCTTTTAAAATACACACTTGTGTTTGTATATGTGCTCAAAAAGGATAAAAGTTACCAACTAGTATTTTTAAACCATATTTATATATTTTTTTTAAAATGATTCTATACGTTGTTTGTTTGTTGTCGGGTTAATAGCTGTTCGCGGTTGGTTGCTCACGAGGCTACGAAAAAAATTGGAGTTATCGTACAGCTCGAAAATAAAATTGAGAATTGTAATATTTAGTTGCTTTTTTTCTTTGTGGAAGGAGTTGTGTTAATTACTGGAAATGCATTATTATTTACTTGTATATTAAAATAAATATATTGTGACGTATACCTAATAATTATGAATATTACTAAAAGCTTTGTACTTTTTAGAGCAAAAATAAAATAAATTGTTTTTTTTTTAGTGTTTCGGACGTTAGTGTTATTTGTTGTTGTATCGAATGTGAAAATGTTATTTATACATATAATTGTTTTTATTTAAACTTCGTTTTATGTTTAAAGGGTAACTATTATGTTTCTTAATGAAAATTATTTTGAGTTGATAACATTTTAAGTTTTAAAATTTATTTTAAGGCATTGATATATTCCAAAATATGCGTTTATGATACAAAGCAATTTTGTGAACTATTTATTTCATAACACATTATCTAGTGATGCGGCTTCACAGGTATACTGCATTATTATAAATGACCAGAGTTAGCTTGCCCACCTACGATAAGCGAAGGAGCGTCTGCTATGCATCGTGCCCATGACATATCTAGGTCCATTTCGTGATTTTGTTGGTCTGTTGAAAATGAATTTAATGGTTTTAATGGCTTATTTAGGTTTAAATTATAAGTATTAATTGTTCTTAAAAAAATAAATAAAATAAAAATCCTAGATTTAGAATAAGTTTTTCCTCCAAGATTTTTAGTTTGGCAGGTTTCGTTAGTTTAAAATAGGTAATTTAGAAAAAAAAATTTAAGTGCAAACTCTAGCATTTTCATAGTTTTATAAAAAAGTTAAAATATAATTTAAACAAACAATAAAAAAAAGTCATAATCACTATGAAGCGTGAAAATGTTTAAAGAAAAGCGTTTTATTTAGTTAGGTTAACAAGAAAATGCACTAAAAAGATGAATAAATTTTTTGTAATTTTATATATATATATATATATATATATATATATATATATATATATATATATATATATATATATATATATATATATATATATATATATATATATATATATATATATATGGCCAGCCCCAGAAGAACACACCATATCTTCAGAACCAACAGTTGGTTGAAAATACATTTTGAATCCTTGTAAATTTGTCTGTCTCCAACACAACTAACACTTAAGAATAATAAATAACATTAAAGGTATTACACGGCTTTAGGGGTTGAGCCGACGGAACACAGGGGGATTTTTCCATACCCCGTAGGGAGGGGCGGGAGGAACCCCCTGCGACACCCAAATACCGGTAGGTGGGGGCCCGAGACCCTCCCCGGAGGTGGGAATTAGTCCTACCCTGTAGTTCCCGAAGGCCGAGAGACCGGACTCCGCCACCGTGTGTGGTATACCCCAGACTTAGTTAAAAAAAGTAAAATTTAATAGAAAGCTCCATTTATTTTAAACGAGTAAACTAATAAAAGCAAGCCCCTCAACAAATTTCAAACATATTACTATAATTAACAATAATTTTTTTTTGGCTTTATTTTTTACATTTTCCTTACTACAAAAATTTTTACGAGGATTCCAAAATGTATTCTTTTCGCTGTAGCTATTGTGTAGTTTTTGAGATATAATTTTTTTTTTTTTTTTTTTTTTTTTTTTTTTTCTTTTTTTTTTTTTTTTTTTCGAACTAAATTGGACCAGCATTCCAGGCCTGCAATGTTTTCCTTTTCCCGGTAGCTGTAGTAGTTCTTGAGATATGGATTGTGGCTCTTCAAGAGGCTGGGCAGTGGGAGGCGTATATATATATAAAGAGTATATAGCAGTATATATATATATATATATATATATATATATATATATATATATATATATATATATATATATATATATATATATATATATATATATATATATATATATATACGACTCCGTCAGTTTTGATATTTTTTTTTTTTTTTTTTTCATATATTTCGAGTATATGATCCTAACAATCAATTTAAGTGGTGACGGACATGATTCAAAAATATATAACCTGTAACGTTTTACGACTCCGTCAGTTTTAATTTATGGCAGCAGTCGGGGTTTCTCGGCCTTCCGGGGAACGACGGGGTAGGACTATTTCCCCTCCTCTGGAGGGTCTCCGGAACCCCCGCTCTTTGGTATTTGGGTGTAGCAGGGGTTCCTCCGCCCATCTCCTACCGGGTATGGAAAACGTCCCCCCTTTGTCCCCCGTCGACTCGAGCCCCCTAATATTTTTTTTTTATTTTTTTGTTTTACATTTTTGTAATAGGCTTTACATGTTGATTGCAAATATGTAATTGGTTTTTCTGTAAGTGTCATACTTTTCGAGATATTTCGTATTTGAATTTTATTTTTAATTTTATTTATTTTTTTTTACATTTATGTAATAAACTTTATATGCTGATTCCAAATATGTAATTGGTTTTTCTGTAAGTATCGTACTTTTCGAGATATTTCATTTTTGAAATTTTTTTTTATATAAATGTGATTTTTTAAAAATTATTTAAAATATTTCTAACTTTTGAATCATGTCCGTCACCACTTAAATTCATTATTAGTATCATATACTAGCAAAAAAAAAAAAAAAAAAAAAAATCAAAACTGACGGAGTCGTAAAACATAACAGGGCATATATATATATATATATATATATATATATATATATATATATATATATATATATATATATATATATGGCTCATGTCCATTATCTGTCCCATGAAGCTGAAATCAATTTTTTTTTACAAAAGTTACGTTATCGAACAAAATGTAGAACGGCGCGCTTAGTGACAAGAGTTTAAACTATTGTCTTATATATTTATATAACTTGTTTTGTTTATTGAAACGATGGAAAGTGAAGTAAGGTTATTTTAAGTTACGTTAGGTAGCATATATTTAAACTTTTTTAATATTTTTAAAGGTGTGAAGCTCTTTTATTACAACACATTTTTATTTTGACTTGACACGGTTTTATTTTGATTTTTCTCAAATGTGTTCGGATTCATGCAATCAATAGCGATATGGATATAGACACAGATAAGACGTGATATATATATATATATATATATATATATATATATATATATATATATATATATATATATATATATATATATATATATATATATATATATATATATATATATATATATATATATATATATATATATATATATATATATATATATATATATATATATAAGGCATATTTGTAGATAGTGTACTGTAACTATAGACGTAAGGTTGGCGAGTTTTTATTTTTGCGAAGTGTCAAATAGCGAACGAAAAGATACGAGAAATCACGGGTACTAAAAGTTTCGTTCACCGCTGAGTTCCCGTGAAATTGCACGAAAAATTTTGCAAATGTCTATCTATCTCTGTGTTTATAATTAAGTCTTTTTGCGTGACTTTTTTGCAGTTATTAAAACGTGATAGTGTGACTATTACCTCTCTTATTGAAGAAAACATTCTTCCTGGAACAACAATAATTTCTGATTGTTGGAAAGGATACAAAGACATTAAAAATCATTTTCGACATTTAACTGTTAATCACTCCTATAATTTTGTGGATCCTAATACAGGAGCCCACACAAATACCATTGAAGGAACTTGCTTTCAGGTAATTGCAATAAATATTTTTTTACAGCAACTTAGGTTAAGTTAGGTTAGGTCAGATTAGGTTATTTAAGGTTAGGTTAACTTACGTATCTAACCTAACTTAACCTAACTTAACCTAACCTAACTTAACAACCTAACCTAACCTAAGCTACGAACAATACATTATTTTCATTACATTTTTAGGTCAAATCACAACTATCAAAATCAATAAGGTAAATTTTTATTTATAATATATAATATATATATATATAAAAAAACAAATATATATATATATATATATATATATATATATATATATATATATATATATATATATATATATATATATATATATATATATATATATAGAGAGAGAGAGAGAGAGAGAGAGGCGAAATTAAAAACCCTCCAAACTTTTTTCGAACTTACAGTACAGTATATATATATAGTTATAGTACATATATATATATATATATATATATATATATGTTGTTGCTATATATATATATATATATATATATATATATATATATATATATATATTTATATTCCAACGCGAAAGTAAGTCAATGATAAATGCGAAAACGGTTAAACACCCAAATTTCCGAACTGAACGAAGTACAACA
>JABUQX010044316.1:20000-36319 GCA_015478945.1 Trachelipus rathkii | reverse complement strand
TGTCATTATATATATATATTTAATATATATATATATATAAATATAATAAATATATATAATATATATATCCAATAATTATGTATTAATGAACCCTCTTGAAAAAGTGTTTAAAAATTCAATTAAAAATTATTACAATATATGTTTACTATATACACACAATATCTCTCACAAATGCGATGTGATATGCATAAAATCATATGATTACATTTATTATATTTAGGTAATCTAAGCACAATGCTCAAATAATCAATTGTCAAAAACCTGTCACATAAAGATAAATTTCATGTTTTACCATATGTTATATATACATATGTAATAAATACAAAATACGTAATACTATTTATCTTACTCTATAGCAAACCCATTACATCATATTAAAATAAATAATATTACTGAGATTTATATAAGTTATCGTAGTTTAAGAATTATTAAATCACTAAACTTTACATTTGAATAATAAGCTTACTTAGAGATATTAAAGTAAGTAACATTAAGCTAGTATCTCTCACATTTTACAGTAGGATAACCTTTTCTTACGGTCTTATTCATAAATATTTCCTTACTACTGTTCTAAATATTCTTTCACTTCGACTGATGACGGTGGAGCTTATTTTTGTTTTTAATTGCTTAAGTTTTTTACAAATTCATTAAAAACTATTACTACCATATGTGTATTATCCACCATTGTAAAGGGAATATTTTTCACTAATCGTCCATTTCACACTATTGGTCTAAAGTATGCTAAAACTTTTATATATATTTGTTTATTCCTTGATGATATAAATTCTAGTATGTGTGCCTTTTTACTTTATATGCGCTCACTAAATTACTAATCTACATATCGATCAGATAGAATATAGGGACTTTCTTTATATTCCTCTTCAACTTCTTTATTCTAGTATAGATCGATTTGATGCTAACAAATATTCTTACTTTAAAATCAAATCCCATTAAAGAAGTATGAAAATTGGAACCTTATCAGTCTTCACACTATCCCCATCACTTAACTGTATAATATACATTACGTCAGCAGATAAGTAAGTCACGGAGCTAATATTTATTTCAATGATGCATTATTCTTTCACATGTCTCCCAACAGACCATATTTTTTTTACTGTAATCATGTTATGTATAAATTATAAATCTTTGAATATCGCATGAAATCTAAGAATAGTTAGACTACATCACTCAAAAAGATTATCTAAACATAAGAAACTATAGTAATAAGTATCTCACTTTTTTTCTAATCTGTAATTATCATTACCAGCTCTTCAATACGAGTGTATATTATTTCACCTAACTGATAAGCTTTTGCTTTTTATATTGCATTATTTTAATAATTAATAGATTTAATGCTAACATAAATGGATAGTTGGAATTCACTTGGTAGCGATCATGTTTATCTTATAAAATATATTTAAATATATATATATATATTATAATATATATCTAACGTTTAATATGCTTGTTTTAGTGTATGTTATGTCAAAATATATATATATAATATAACTGGCTCAAGTAATTGGAATAATTTTGCCACTGAAAATCTAGATCATAATTAGTCATTTTCTGATTGACTAATATCATGAAGCACGTTATTAATGTGATATAGGTATAGGAACTTTTTTGTATAAATAAAATCTTTAATGCATATCATAAGTTTGTTCGCACAGGTAGATAACGTCTTGATTAATTATATATGTTTATTATAGTTTGACATTCAGCTGCATCTGTTAAAAGTTAGAAGTCACTTTGCAGTCTAGTCACTATATAGTATGACATGAATGGTGAACTGATAATGATAATATACTTTCTGCTATAGATAAATATAAATATTCATTTATAAGTCCAGATCTTCTGACTAAATTATTTTGAATATCGATGAATATGTACATATAATTGTTGTCATAACTCATGATGAATATTAACATGAAATTGATAGCTAAGTACTCACACTCCCCTATACGAAGTCATATCCTAATGTTTAGGTTACATTATCTATACCGTATACACTAAATAATTCTATTTTTTAAAATATTTATAGAAAAAATTGTCAAAGGCTCCTATAAGGATCTCAAATGGCAAGATTTTTTGCCCTATATTGGCTCATACTAAAAATTTGGCTTAAATTTATTTATTTTTTTTGGAAGATATTAATGATTAAAAAACGGTTGAAATTTTAAATTTGATAATACATATTCACACCATAATCGTTTAAACGTATTTTATTAGTTTATAAAAGCTCAATATTCGGCACCGAGAATTAGTTTCGAGTATATATACAAAAAAAAGCCAGAATATCACCGATATTCGGTATATATATATATATACTAATTATTATGGCCGAATAGGCTCGAATATACCTGACATACTTAATCACTAGGAATATATCTGGTATAACATTCCCTATCTAATTATAAATAAGATTTAATTAAAGTTTTAAATAAGCTCTCCTATAAATATAATATTAATTTATAAATTTTTAATAAATTACTGTAATATTTTTTAAAATGTTAATAAATTATGAAATAAAATATAAAATAAGAATTAATATAAATTAAGTGTGGTATCCGTATTTACAAATATTTTCTGCTTCTAAAAATTATTATTATGACACTTTTTTTGAATATCTGTTTATTTTTTATATAAAATTTTCATATTTTTATTTTAATTTTTAACTTATATATATAAGTAATATTTATATATAATTTTAATTAATTAATACGTATAAAAATGTCAATAATAATACATAAAATAAATAACGATAAAAAATCAACAATAGTGGTCTGCTTCACCCCTTCATCAATTTTTACGGCGGGGTGAATCGGACCTCGTTAGGCCCCGTGATTTTGCTAGCCACTAATAATAACTTATAGTTTTATATGGAACAAAATATTTACTTTTGACATTTTAAAAGTAAAACATATCACTCACATAAGTGTTTCTCACATTGAAAAAATTTTTATAAATAAAATTAAATAAAATCAAATAAAAATTTTACATATTATATTTTACATTTTATAACGAAGTTAAAAAAACTCACCTTTTTCATAAAGTGAAATTCTATTGAAGGCCATTTTTATAGCCTAATTTATTATATATTTATTTAAAAAATTATTATAAAAAAACTCTCTAGAATTAAAGATGATCTAATAAAACTTAGTATCTTAAAGTACGGGACTAGATCCAAAAACAAGCAATAAAAAATTTATTTTATTTTTTTATTTGTTTATATTTATTATAATTTAAGAGTGGACCGATTATAACATACCTTCATTAAATATAACAATAGGACTGGAGCACAGGTCCCTCCTATCCATATATATATATATATATATATATTATATATATATACCTAAATATCAGCTATATATATATATATATTTTTTAAACGATTAATTAAATATAGTATATATATATATTATTTATATATCACTTGTAAAATAATATTTTCCAGATATATGTATACTTATTTTAAATAATATTAATTAAAAATAATTTGACTAGATTTAGAGAATCTTTCGATCCCGCAAGCTCAGTAAAAATCGGAGGAAATTTCACAATTTTGAGTGATTTTGATGTACTTTTTAAGAATCATAATCACCCTGAAGGTCAGTTTTGTCAATTCCTA
This sequence comes from Trachelipus rathkii, assembly GCA_015478945.1. Lineage (NCBI taxonomy): Eukaryota > Metazoa > Arthropoda > Malacostraca > Isopoda > Trachelipodidae > Trachelipus > Trachelipus rathkii. The sequence continues at coordinate 32,688 of JABUQX010044316.1, read as the reverse complement.
GTTGTAATACATTTGCATATTATTATAATTTATGTATTATATTTATAGTTATTATAGTAAGTTATTTGTAATAAAATATAATTATATACTCAAATCATAATATAGAACTCACCACGGGAGGTGGCTTGACATCTTCGAGTTATCCACTCATCACTACTATATATATATCCCCTTTTCATCCATGCCATACCAATCAGATGAGGTTGTTTGCTAATTTACATTACTTTAATTATATATTAATATTAATTTTATTTCAGCTTCTACAGTTTGGAAGCTTGAGCTTTTTAATGATAATATATATTATTAGTTTTACGATCACTCTATAACATGTTTAATAGTGCTCAGTTTTTTTTGTCTCCTTTTAGATCTATTAAATTAACTATTTTTTTTCCAATTTTTATATATTACTCCGTACTTTTTCTGGAGGTAGATGATATTACTATGCTATATACAATGACCTGGAATATTTTGTTACTTTTTCATGACTCGTATCAGTATTAAATCTGAAATGAGACATTCCACACAGATCTGGGGTCGTATTATTACATGTGAGCAATAAAATTCTAATATAATCATACATATTGCAGTGACTAGAGATATTATAAATTACAGTATGAGTTATCTACTTTTATTTGTTATATATATCATCAATCCATTTTTTTATAGAAGTTATTGGTTTTTCCTCTTGTCTGCGAATATGTAAGATTATTCATTTAGTTTATAATACTTTATCATAGTAGGTAATATTAATTGATATGTAATGTATATATTACTTATACATAATGAAATCTAGTAGGGATTTTTTGACATATATATATATACCTTTCTACATAAAAATATATATTTTTTACTTTATTGTTGTTCACTGCATATTGTTATTTATTTAGCTGACAGTTGAGAAACTATTTACTATATTAGCTATGATCAACCTCTATCTTTCAAAGAGAGGCATTCATGAATAGCACATTCTTCTATATAAAGTGTTTAGGTAAGTAAAATTAGTTATTGTGCTAGATAAGTCTCATTGAATGTAACTGAATATAGGACATATATCTAGAAGAATTGTCTCTAAGTAATTTTCTTGTACAATATATATATGACATATCCTAAATCCTTTCAGTAGTTAATTGTAATTATATAAATTGCACACTTAATCATATATATTATATATATATAGTATATATATATTATTATTATATATATATATATATATATATAATATATATAATATATATATATATATTATAATATATATAATATATATATACCAAATATTCCCACTCAATATAATGATAAAGAGTCATGTTACGTGTAATGCTCACACTACTCAATAGCGTAACAAGCTTATACACACTATGAACGATAAACTGGCGCGTCACCGTGGTGAAGTGGAACATATTAGCGGGTGGAGAGAGATTAGGGTCAGTGTGACGTGTGTGCAGCACGATGTCGACTATCAGCGTCTAGTAATTTGCACTTGGCTATACGTAAGTTATGGGTGAACACTAAACCTTCGCCCTTCAGCGAACTCTTCGTGGTAAGTTATAGGTTGTTTAAAAATGACCTAATATGCTCTTGTTCAATAGTATCAATTTATATTTAAATCTTAACCTCAAACTGCAAACAGACCTCAGGTGCTTATTTTCTTAATAGCTACATCAAAATCACTCAAAGTTGATTTTTTCCCGATTTTTACTGAGCTTGCAGGATCGGAAGATATTCTCTAAACACAATTTTTTTTTATTATTATTATTATTATTAAGCAGTACAATCTTCAAAAAATATTCAGTATAGCAATAAAAAATATATATATATACCTAATTTTTTTTTTTCTTCTGAAAAAATCGGAAAATTTAAATTTTTTGAAATTTTTAGACAGTTTGCGCGATCAGAAGATAAAGTCTGATTTGAATTATTTTTTTTTTTTTCTTGTATTGCCCAATCGCAACTTTTCCGCATATAGTGACTGTAGATATAACTGAGAATTATTATTATTCAGATTTCAGACTGAGCAGGTTCAGAAATAATTTTATGACTACCTAGCTCTATCTATAATTTAACTATACTAGTACTATAGTACTTAACCGTACTATATGGTAAATACTAATGACTATGGTACCACCTCTTATTTAGAGGGGTGGATTCCGGTCCACTCTAATAAAATAAATAATTATAAATAAAAAAAAAATATAAAAATATTTTTATTTCGCTCATTATAATTGTACATCTAGCGGGAGTACTTAACAAGTTTTTTATTTAGATCATCCTTTAATTCTAGAGAGATTTTTTATATTTATTATTAAAAAAAATATTATAAATTAAGGGTATCAATATATAAAAATGCCCTCAATAGAATTTCACTATTTGATAAAATGTGAGTTTATTTTATCATTTTATATAAATGAATATATGTGAATGGATTTTATTATTTTTCATAGTGTAATACACTCAGTAATGGTTAGCTTTAAACTGGCAAAGTAAATTATATATTTTGTTTCCTATAAACATGATATTAAGATGGCTAAATCAATACACTAGGGGCCTAACTCTATGGTCCAATCACCCTCCAACTGTAAAAATTGAATGATGGTGAGTGAAGCAGACCACTATTGTTTTTCGTTCGTATTTAATGTATATTTAAATTATTTGATTTTTATATGTATATATAAATATAATTAATTTAAATATAAAATAATATTAGATACTTATATTAAGTAAAAATTAAAAATAAAATAATGAAATTTAATATAAATAATACTGAATTTACCCAAAAATAGTGGTCAATTTTGAAGCGGTGAGGGGGGTGTATCTGGACACCTTATTTTATTATTCTTATTATTTTAGTATCATTATTATGATACTACTAATTTATTATACTTATATATTTATTTTAATATGATAAACAATATTTATTATTAAGTAAATAAATTAAATAAAAATTGAATTTTATATGTAAAAGAGGATACTTTAAAAACAAGAAGGCTCCGATTCACTCACTCTCAAGGTCAGAAAGCTTGAAATGAGTCTATTTATATAACATATTATATAACTATTGTTTATAATTGAGGCCAATTTTAAAATCATTATTTTTGTGTGCTTATGTTACCGCTAAATATAAATTTGAACCCCCACATGTGCTTTTCGTAATATACTAAAAAAATTACTCATAAGAAACTTGCATTAGGTTAATAATAGTGAATAAATAGCTCCGGGGAGACAAAGTTATACATTAAGTAGGTTTCAAGTCACCCCGCCCAATAAAATAATAATAATAATAATAATCAGCATTAATTCAAATAATTATTAAGGTGTAATAATTTAGAAGAAAGATAAAGGGATCCGGATATCACAATCAACTAATCCAGTATCACAAGTCATAAATTACAACGGAATAATCCTAAGTTTTTGACTAATCAATACGGTAATAATAATCACTGTCCAGGATATCCAGATATAATTATTATTTTACTTTTAGGTATCTATATAATAACCACACAATGAGGAACAATATATTCAAACAAATAACATAATATGAAATTAAATTAATCAATAATATAATATACATAGTATATAATAATATATAAACAATTATAACATATACTAACAACTAACCAAAACAACACAACAACAACAAATATATCAATAATTATAAATAATTATAATTAATTTATAAATATATAGTAATAAGAAATATATAGAATATAAGTATATATATATAAGAAATTAAAGAATATATATATATATTAAGTAATATAAATACAAGAATATATATAAGATTTAAGTGATAGGAACACTAATGACAATCCGACATAAATGAATACCAGACAATCCTGCAATTTGCGGAACTATGAACGCACGACGCAAAAGAAGATATAGAAGTGAATGACCGACGAGAATGAAGAAGAAGAGCACGCAGCGATACGAAAGAGACCAGCATAGACCTCACGTTTAAACGGCACAGATCACGGCAATAGACGCAACGCTAGTATTAAAAAATGAGGATGTTAGCAGGATAGGTAAAGTAATCGTACATATAGTGAATATAAGTAGCAATATAAAATAAAATATATTATTGATGAACGCAATAGCATTATAGCAAAGAAGGGAGTTGATGAAATGGGGAAAAGTAAGAATTTATAAAAAGTTTGTGAGAATATAGCAGATTCTCCCTGTATAGACTATTAAGCATAAATCTATAATACAGTCTCAACTATCTCAAAAGGCATAGTCTAGTTTTTATGTATTTTTTTGTTTTTATTTTTTAATTTGTTGATATGTGTGTACATTGTATTTATATTAAAAATATAATATGTATATGTATTTTTATGTGTATATAAAGTATTAGTAATATATATATATATTTATAATAATATATTTATATCCTATAATTTTAATATAATAACAAAGGATAGTACTCGGAAAGTCTGAGCTAACAATGGGAAAGCATACGTTATGATTAATTCTGCAAATACACGCTCAACAAAACATCATAAGTCATGTTAAGTATTTTGACGTTTTTGTCTGTGTATATTTTAATTCTTTCGTTGTGATCGAATTATCGCATGCACAAAACACAAATTCTTACTTCATAAGAATATTAGTATTAATCATATGTTTACAATTAAAATATAAGATAGACATAAAACTATATATACTATATAATTAATACTTAATACACAGGAATATTACACAGTTACTCAGTGATCGTTAAATAATTAGGTCAGAACAAAACATAAATGAACATTGAGAAACAAAGTCTAATAAATAGACATATGCGGAGATAATTATTAGTGATTTTCGTTTTCATTACTCTCACTATTTATATTTTACTTGTATATCCCATTTATATAATGTTAAGTAGCTGTTGCTTCTCCTCTTGAGTCCGATAAAATAATTAATTTTGTTCTGTTTTATTATCTGATTTTAATTTTAAAATTGTAAATGTTCTATAATTGTCGTGTAATAGAGCTCAATAAACATAATTTCTGAGATGGGTAGAGTAATACACGAAACCGTCCAGAGAAATCTTATTACGAATAAAGAATGCTTCCTCTACTCATTTTTGGTTCAGTCGTCGTGAATTTTCGCACTAGTTTTATTAGTTAAGATCAGCTATCGAAGTATTGAACACCAAGATATTGTTAAATCTATTATGCCTGCGTAAACCAGACATATATATATAATAAATATAGGTACCTATTTACTTAACAGTTATATTATATACTATATATATACAGTATAAATATATTGTATATAATATATATAACCAGATATTCTATATATGCGGTGAATATCAAAGCTATTTATTACAGGTTTAAAGTGCGGATCGATGTTATATATCACTATCCTATAATAGAAATACGGATATAACTATTTCACTCTAATATCAAATTAACTTATATCTAACCTACAGCCGTGGTTTAACACCGTGGATTATTGTCAATAGGAGTAATGCGGTTGTTTTGTAGAGAGTTGAAAGAAGGAGGGAAATGAGGATGGTGGTCATGTTAGATAGCTAGCAAAATTGAAAGGCCTGATGGATGATTTTGAAAGGAAAAGCAAAAATGAGATTTTTTTATATCATCTGCGTCATTTAACGTTATAAAGAGGAAACGAAGAGTAGAGTATGTAATATCAACTTATGACAATTATATATGGAGAAAATACTCTCATTTTGGTACTTCTCTCGGGAGTGTGGAAAAATATCATAAGGTTGGATAGAGTACTTTATGGTTGTTGGTATGGAAAGTGCAGATCGGGAAGAGGAAGGGGAAGAGAGAGAGAGAAGGTAAGAGGAGAGAAGAGTGAGAGAGAAGAAGAGAGGAGGAGGTAAATAACAGGAAAGAGGAAGGAGAAAAGTATAGAGGAAAGCGTTAAGAGGAAAAGAATGAAAGAGTGGAAAAAAGACTCCACTGGATGAGGGATGAGAGAATAGAAAAGTTAAGAGATCAAATGAAAGGAAGAAGAACAAAGGAAGGAAAAAGGAACAACCAACCGAGTACGCTACTAGAGACGTAAGAGATCATCTAGAAACAGGTGTTGGGTGGAGAGTAGAGTGCCGGAAGGATTGGAGGAAGGTCAGAATAGAATAGTTCACCATTTATAAAGGTAAACGAAGGGAGAATGAGCAGGAAAAGTATAGGATAAAAATGTAGTTAGAGAAAAAGGCTTTGATAGTTTTGAGAAAAATGTGCGAAAGAATAAGTGAAAGAATAGTAAGAAAGTTTAAGAGAAAAGAGTAAAAAATAGAGCTATAATTGAAGGTAAGAGAGCACAGGATGAGGTACAGATGTAGGGCAAAATAACGCACTAGAGTATAGTTGTAATAGCCTTGTGTAAGACATTAGAAAGGGCTGTGGAGAAGTTTAATCGCATTTGGTGTATATCATATTATTGGAAGCATAATTATTTTGCCTGACAATAAGAGACACTTGAAGAAAGTTCATTTTTGATTCTAGATGTTGCTTAGTATAACCTAGGAGTAGGATAACTCGTGGTAGAGAGTGTCGGAGAGGGACTGTTTGAAAGTTGGATAGGCTATGATGATGAATAAAGGTCGATGACACAGATTCAGATACATTTAAATATTCCGTGAATAGCATATGCAGTAATGCCGTAAAGTATTTAAAGAGAATATCCACATGTAGGAATGAGTTTTGTAGGTCACCTGATAAAACTTGTGGAGCAAGGCAGGGTAAAGTGTGCTTCGTCACCGCACACCAGTTTTATAGCGTATTTGGACAGCAGTCATTTAAAAATTCATATGTATAGTATAAATATAATAAGAAAAAAAGTAAATAAAAAAAAAAAAAAAAAAATAAAAAAAAAAATAAAAAAGGTGGCTTATATTATTTATTTTTTTTATTATGGGGGGGGGGTTAATAAAGAGAGTTTTTAGAATAGAGATTGACTACGAGTCAATTACATGTATATATGCATAGATGATATTGGTAGTGTTAGGATATATGGAGATTTAGTAGTTAGAGATAGATATTATTGAAGAAAATGGTGATATAGTATGTTTTCGCAAAGTTTGAGAGAAATCACAGGATTGACTATGAATTATGGGAGAAAATAAAGAAAATAATGTATAGTTATGGACGGATCGTAATGGAGGGAATGGTTTGTATAGTAGCAGACGGATATAGATAGTATGCAGAGTTCAAAGAGTGGATAGACGTAGATTTGCTAAGTTACGATCTCATATTGGGAAGTTTCGACACGTTAGAGAAAGCAGAAACTCTGTGCAACAAATGGCGACAAAAAACGCATGTAGGTGTGGGGGTGCAAAGTGAATTTGAGTAGTGATTGAGTAGTATAGTAGCATGACCTGTAAGATGAAGTTTTAATAATATTCCTACATCTTGAAAGATTATAATATATATATGACAAGAGGTGAAGAAGAGAATAATATAATAAGGAGTGTTGACGTCGATACTTATGTGGGTTGTATCGGGGCTTGAAAAGACATTGGAGATGACAGAGTGAGTAGAGGTGAGAGTAGAAATTCATAAACAGTGAGAGATGAATGTTATTGAGTGACAGTGATTGAAAAGATGAGTAAAGTAAGACCATAGCTGTGAAGAACAAGACAGTGAGGAGAGTGTGGGTGTGTAAACCATATATATAAATATAATATATATAAATCCTATATATATATTATATATATTATATATATATATATATATATATATATATATATATATATATATATATATTATATATATATATATGTGTGTGTGTAGGTGTGTGTATGTGTGTGTAGGTGTGGTGTGTAGGTGTGTGTGTTGTGTGTCGGTGCATGTGTTTGTGTGCGTGTATATATTTATATTATATATATATATATATATATATATATGATATATTATATATATATATATATATTATATTATATTATATAATAATATATATATATGGCGATAATTGGTTAAAACAGACAAATTATTTCCGCGAGCGAGATCGCTTGTACGATAAGTTGTTTCGAACGAAACGAAAACTCTGGCAACAAATTGCCCAAAAAACATTATAATATATATATATATTTATATTATATATATATATTATATATATATATATATATATATATTATATATTATATATATATATATATATATAAAATATAATAGAGTGTGGTGGGTGTGGGTGTGTGTATGTATGTGTATATATGTGTGTGTGTTGTGTGTGTGGGTATGTGTGTGTGTGCGTGTGCGTGTGTGCGTGTGTTTTCTTTTGCTACATTCCACAAGAGTTGGAAAGAATTCAAATCAGAGATAAATTAAGGGACGGCATAGCCTGTTACAAGGTGTTGAAAATGTTCACAAGTCAAATAAGGTAGAGGCAAAAAAAAAAAAAAATAAAAAAAAGTGGAGAGTGATCAAGACTTTACCAATTGAGCACATTGTAAGATTGAGCAGTGCGGTTAAGTTTGGAGTCAGAGACATGGAGACAGAGAAAACACTGGCGTAACGATAGGGGCGGTGTGGCGGTTCTCCATATATATTATATATATATATATATTATATATATATATATATATATATATATTATATATATATGATATAATTATAATATATATATATATATATAATATTATATATATATATATATATATATATATATATATATATATATATATATATATATATATATATATAAACAAAAAACAGTCAAAAGCTGAACTTGATATGAAATATCTTATAATTTGAAAGATTATGGTTAAGTACTTCAAATTTATTGGATTTCAACTTTATGGAAAATATATATGTAATTTTTAATTTTAAAAAGATTTTGGATAGAAAACTGCGTTTTAAAGAGTTTACTCTTAAACAACGGAAAGTAAGAAATTTCAAAGAGGATCTTTACCCTGCTAAATAAGAATTTGAGGAAAAAATTCTTCCCTAATTGACAATGTTTACATTTTAAAGGATTATCAAGAGGCGAATTTGGGAAAATTTTCTGATGTTACCTCTAAAATAAAAAATTCCAAGCTTTGTAAACTAGATCTTTGGTACCTCCTCTGTTGTTATTATTTTCAACTATAAAATAATAAAACAATTCTTACTATAGTAGATAAAAGACTTCTACCTCCTGGACTTATTTTCAGATTACCAACCTACAAAATTTATTTCCTAATCTATTTTCTTTTATTTGAAAGATTTTATTTTACCCTTCTCTCTTAACTCAATAAATAACAGTAATAGTTTCATATATGATATCAGGAATGTAGCCCATAAATTTTTCTATATATTCAAGACAGGAACATTTTCAAACCTATTGTATTATTTAAAGACTAAGATTATAAAAGAGAGAAAAACAACTTTATGAACACCAGTCCGGGCAAATGACAAAGTTTATCATTTTAGATAAGATTCCTATTAATATTAAGAAAATACTTAATCTTATAATATAAAGCAAAAATATTTAAATTTTTCTGTAAGTCTAAGGGGATTTCTCATTGATGGAAAATCAATAATTTTATTCGTTATCTTAAATAAATAAAATATCATTCCTGTCTTTTAAAATATTCTTTTTACAATACGTTCTGTCCCAGATGTTTTATATGGCTTACCTAAGACACATGAAGAAAATATCCATTTATGACCTATCTTTTCTGCTATCAAAAATACTCCTAATCACAAATTAGCTAAACTTTCAGTACTTCTTCTAGATGAACTGACACACAATCATTATGCAGACAATATTACTTCGAATTTTTCTATACGTTTAGATCCTGCACCTTAATCATAGCTATTTTACTGAATTTGAAAATGTATATACTTTCACAAACTCTTGTTTCAGAAATGTTAAATTATCTTTAACAATATTATCAAACTAACTTTTTTTAATGGTTTAAATTACGAACAATTTTAAATAAATCTAAAATTAGGCACAAAAGATGCCATCTTCTTATTTGAAGTTAAATTATACTGCTAGAAAGATGGCATGGCAATTGGCTCTCCAAGGACCCTACTTTTGCCAACCTATTAATTTGATTCCACGATTAAAAATGGTTGATGAATGCCCCAACTAAATTCAAAACTTGGATTTATCGTCGCTTCGTTGATGACTTATTTGTTGCCTCTCGCGATGATAAACACACGCCTATGTTTCATGAATAACTTAATTTGAAACATGAAGATATTAATTTTACCCTTGCAATTAAAAATACTAGTTCATTTCTTTGTTGATGTTATATTTTCTTATTCTTCCGGTGAATTCACTAATTCCATTTTTCGTAAACCCGCTAATGCTTAAATTGGAACTAATTTCTTTAGCTCTACTATCCTATTTATTAAAATTGCATACCTCAAGTTTCGCTTATATTCAGCCTTTCGCATTTGTTCCAATTAGAATTCGTTTACTGAAGAAAATAATTTCTTCATAAATTTTCAATTTTCAGTATTTTTCCTTCTAACCTTTAACAATAAACTAGTTTCATCTTTTCTCAATAATATCTAAAATCTTAAAATTACTTTTTTCCATGTTAAGAAATGCCATGACTAAGTCAAGTTTTCTTACAGTGGTCCTTTTTCCAATGATTTCCACTTCCCAATTAGAAACGTTGCATAAACACTTTCTCCAAAGTAAATTTCTTATCTACTTTATGAAGAGCAATTCAATCGGTATCTGTTTTAATATTAAAGAAAGTATTCCCTTTATTTGTGGTCTTGAATGGTCTAATGAAACAAATGTGGCAACTGTACTGTCGACTATGTAAGCCAAACCAGCTACTTAAGAACGAGCCTTCAAACAAATCGATATCTTCCGTACTTATCTCTATATTCCCAAACCAGAGAATTCTGATATGAGAGAACAATTCAATCCTTTCCTTTCCTCCAGAACATTTTTATTGTCCAAAATGCTTCTACAGATTAAAGTCTAAAATTTTTAAAACTGTATATAAAAACACATAAACCTACACTTAATATTCATAATCCATCGTTGGCACTTCTAATTGCGTTAACTGTTTCCTTTCTTTGTTTTTTTTTCCTTCGATCTTTATTATTCTCTTTTTGTCTCTTTAATTATTTTCTTCTTTTCCAAAATATCAGTTTTTCGTTTTAATCTGTATTTTATTAGCGCTTTTTTTCTAAATATTTTAAGCTTTGTACTTTTAGTATATATATATATATATATATATATATATATATATATATATATATATATATATATATATATATATATATATATATATGAAGTGAAACTAGCGGACGGACATCCCAACAATAGTGTAACGGGTCAATGACTCGTATGTGCAATTAATAATGTGTAACATCACCTCTAGTTCTGATGATCGCCTGCATACGTTGAAGTGAATTCAATATGAGGTTCTGGATGCATTCGTTGGGTATGTTATCCCATGCCCATTGTAAGAGGTGCTGGAGCAGTTAGTCGTAACGACCTTTTTGAAGTGGTCCGAAAGGTGCTCGATTAGAAGTTGAGCTCAGGGCTTCGCAGGGGTCCGTCCAGCATCTGTTCATTGATCACGCGTATGTAGTTCGAAACCGACCATGCAATGTGCGGGCTAGCATTATCATACATTAGTTGGAATCAGTAAAAAAAATTAAAATTTTTAAACGTGCAGCAAGATTGCCACGTCAAACATACAAATTTGCTACTGCAAATTTGTCTTGCAAACTTGTGTAAGTCTAAAGGGAAGGGAAAATATATAAAGGTAATTTGCACGGTCTTTGATGTGAAAATTTTTAAATGACCGCAGGTGTCTGAATTACGGTTAACCACAGGGAAGATACCGCTGTAAATATCAGACTGTTTGATGTTTCTCAGTATACACATGACACCACCCATCTCTGCTTGACGTCATACATGCACAACGATCTCTCACTTACAGAGTTTTGAGTTTCGATTTTGCTTTTCCCACCGGGTATTGAACTCGGTCAAAGGAATAAAATACTGCATTCAAAACCGATTTCAATACGTTAGCAGTTGTATATCACTCTGCATATAGAGAAAATTATAATTTTGAAGAGGATCGATGGTGTGGAAAAATATATATATATATATATAATATATATATATATATATATTTATAATTAAATGAGGAGGATATGTGAGAAAAATATATATATATACTATATATATATATATATATATATATATATAATGTTATACTTATATATATATATATATAAGATATACAAGAGCATGGAGCAGTACGCGGTACTGTACCGGGTACATGTATATCGGGCGATACTTTTTGTACAGATACCGGTATCGCCCAACACTTTTGAAAAGTACCGATGTAACGGTATCGCCCAATCAAATTTTTATGTACCGGTACCGAAAAACATCGGTACTTTTAATCGGTACATTTTTGGTGTATCATGGCCATGCTTTGTTATAGGAATATTTTTTTTTTAAATTAATTTTTTTTTATTAGATAGTTATGAAATAATGTACTTATTAATATTCTGTGGTAAAACTTTGTTTTTAAATTATTATATGAAAAATTAGGCCTCCAAATATCATATTTATAACTATGGACGAAATTATCAATTATAAGACACCAGCTGATTTACACTGATTTTCATGAAACTTATAAGAAATGTTGTAAATGATCCGTAGTGAACGAAAGTTTTAAAAATAAATTTAGAAAATGAGCCTGAAAAAAGTTGGATGCAAATTTCATACTTCATGACTAATACTAATACTGCCAGATGCTTCAATT
>JABUQX010044316.1:12500-15000 GCA_015478945.1 Trachelipus rathkii | reverse complement strand
TTAATAATTTGCCTAATGGTGGTGTCATGCACTAAGGGAGGTTGGGGAAAATTGACCCGAGATCTATCCCAAGCCGTTAAAAGCCAACAATCTTTACACATGTAGTGTTAAAACAACCACTTGGTTTCTAACAAGAGAACACCTGATTTTAACAAATATAACAACACCTGGGTATTGTAACAAAAAGAGCATATTGGTTTTCTAACAATTAGAGAACAAATATTTAAAACGAAAATTAAATTTGACATTATAATATAACAGTGATGAAACAACATTAGTATCGCCATTAATAAACTCTCGATTTCTTTCGCTCTTACTAAAAAACTTATTTCATAATATTAATTACTTCCTCGGGAAACTACAGTTCAGTCGCATTATCAGTTCATATTATTATACGAAAAAATTTGGATAAAATATGTATATTATAGTAACACGCAATGGCGGGTTACGCAGTGGAACATTCTCAGGGTCATGGGACACTGCCCAGGGGGCCAGAAACGCTCTCAGGTTGCTCCGCTCATATAGTAACAATCATATTCACAAATACTACTTTCTAATATTAATGAATTTTTTCATTTATATATATATATATATATATATTTATATATATATAATATATATATATTATTTATATATATAATTTATATATATATATATATAATAATATATAGTTATAAAATTAAAAAGTTTTTCCCCGGGTTTTAGATGAAAAAAACCGAAAACCCCCGCACTGGGCTTTGTCAAAAAAGTGGGGTTTTTGCCAACCCTGATATATATATATAATATATATATATATAATATATATATATATATATATATACTATATATAATATATTATATATATATATATATATTATAATATATATATAGATATATATTATATATATATATATAATATATTATATATTATTATATATATATATAATATATATACTGTAATATTGATGAGCAGCTAGAACAAGTGTCCGAGTTTAAATTTTTAGGGTATAGTTGGATGAGAAGGGAACAGGACGATGCAGAGTGTAGTAGGAAAGTTGAATGCAGGAAGGTGGGTGGTGCAATTAAATCGTTTGCGTGGAATGCAAAGGGACTAAGTCTTGAGTGTGCTCAGGGTCTTACATGGGTATGTTGTTTCCTGTGTTATTGTATGGTAGTGAGACTTGGTCTGAATAAGAAGTATAGATCTAAGTTCAATTGTTCAGTGGACAATCTTAGGGGTGTGCTAAGGTGTGAGAAAGAACTTGATAAAGGAGGAATGAACGGGTATTAGGAGAGTGGTGTTGGTTGTGCAAGTAAGGGGTAAGTGAGGAATAAAACATGAAAGTATGTTGAGATGGTTTGTCATGTGGAAAGGGATGAGTGATAAGTCGGTTGGTTAGCGGATGTAATAGTGGTGAGGTGTTGGGAACCGCCGGCTGGGAGACCGAAGAGGAAGTGGATTGAGTCGGTGAACGAATGTCTGAAGGAGAGAAATGTGAGTTGGCAGAGGCGAGAATAAAGGTGCATGATAGGAGAGAATGGCGGGGTTTTGTATGGGGGCATGGTTGTGGCCCCCCTGGGCCAGGGGATGAACCCTACATTGACGATTTACCATAGTGAGTCCGTCGCGGTTCCATGATGCTCTAGGGTGGATTTTCTGTCTGTGACGAGCTCTCGCTAATTAATGGTACAAAGGGACGGTAAGGCTGGGCTTTCTTTTCGGCGTTTGTCATGTTCTCCACAATGCTTTTCTTTTTCCGATGCTTGTACAGCACCTTACCCCCAATCTTGGGCAAAGAGGAAGGATGAAGAAAGAAAGAATATATATATATAGTATATATATTATATATATATATATATATATATATAGTATATATACATATATATATATATATATAGTATATATATATATATATAATATATATATATATATATATATATATATATATTATATATATATATATATAATATATATATATTATATATATATATATATATATATATTATATATATATACGTATATATATAATATTATTATATATATATATATATTCAGGGTGACATGAGTGGGCCCGACCCGAAAAAACCCACCCGGTTTTTTTTTTCAAAAACCCCACTTGAATAAACCCGCTATTTTTGCCCACTTGCGTTTTTTCACACTTTTTTTTCAGATAATTGCAATGTAAAAATAGTAAAAACCAAAAATGAATATTAGAAATTATACTATTTTAATTAGTGAGAATATTTATAATTTTCGTTTTTAATTTGTTTCTTGAAAAAATATATATATATATATATATATATATATATATATATAAATATATATATATATATATATATATATATATAGATTATTATATAAAATATATATAATATATATATATATATTATTATATATATTATATATATATATATAATATATATATAGATTATATATATATATTTATATATATATATATATTATATATATATATATATATATATTATATATATATGTATATATATTATATAATATATATAT
>JABUQX010044316.1:0-7500 GCA_015478945.1 Trachelipus rathkii | reverse complement strand
AAAAGGCATAAATGAATAGGGAATGATGCAATATTTTTGCAATGAAAAATTAAAAAAAAGGCAAAAAAAAATGGCAATTATTATTTCATAAAATTTCTTAAATTGCGGTCTACTGGACATAAGATAACCGGGATATAAATGTTTTAAAGCTACCTGTTCTAGGGTTTTAAACAGGTTTCTTTTATTTCTGATGTAACATTTATCAATTATTACAAATGATATTGCAGTGTTACTATTAAGCGACCGATTCTCAATATACGATAAATTTCAGTTCTCGATTGTCTTATTTAATCACTATTTAGTAATTACAATACTTAAACGTGAGAATAAAATTGTGGTGGTAAAAATTGCATTAACATGTGTCTTGGTAGCTTAATTCCATTATAAATATATTTTTTACCATATATTTTAACATTAGATAAATACCTTAGGTTCGAGAGAACTTAATGCGAAAGCTATATGTAAATAAATACTAAATAGGGCTGTGGAGCCTCAAGGTTTTGGGTGGAGCCGGAGCCGAATTTTTTTTTTTTGGGGGGGGGGAGCCGGAGCTAATATTTTTTTTGAGGTGGAGCCGGAGTAGAATTTTTTTCGGGGGTGAACCCGGAACCGGAGCAGACAAAAAAGGGGCGGCTCCGGTAATCACAAATATCTTTACCTTACAACAAAGAAAATTCAAGCAGGGATGTTGACTGCAGGAAAGTTTTAAGCAGAATTAAAGCATCTAATTAATGCTTTTGAAAATAGAGATTTTAGCAAATGATTAAATATTCAACAATCAACAATTTTTTATTCTTTTTCTTTTATACAAATTTTCTTAAGCTTAAGTTATAATGAATATAATTTATGAAACGTGTCACCACCAAATTTCAGACAAAATGTATTGTACAGTAAACATAAATGATGAATAAAATAATATAACATTGGTACCCAACATCGAAAGCCTAAACAAGTATATATATATATATATATATATATAGAATATATATAAATATTATAGTATATATATATATATATATATATATATATATAATATATATATATATATATATATTATATATAAAATAAAATATATATATATATATAATCTATATCTTATATATATATTATATATATATATATATATATATATATATTATATATAATATATATTATATAATATATATATATAATATATTTATATATATATCTTATATATATATATATATATATATATATATATATATAATATATATATATTATATAATAAATATATATATATTATATATATATATATTAGTGAATGGGGTTTTTAAATCGTCATCGTCATCGTCAAAATCGGCATATTTTTTTTCAATTCGTCATCGTCATCGGCAATTTTTGCCGATTATTTTGCCGATTATTGACAAATATAAGAATTTTGGATAATATTAAAACTCAATAATAATATATATATATTATATATACTATATATATATATATATATATATATATATATATATATATTATATATATATTATATATAATATATATATATATATATATATATATATATATATATATATTATATATATATTATTATATATATATATATATATATATATACCCATTATTGGTTTATGGTATGTATGACATTCCAGCTGACTAATTGGTTCGCCTTTCAGTTCTTGCATTCATATCTACACTCATCTCCAGACAACATTTTAGAGGCACACCATCTTTTACCACATATTATTACACATACTTATATCCACACCCCTCTTCTAGACACATCTTACTATCCCTTACTATCCCTATGAGTGGGAGAAAAAATTTGCCGACATCGTATCTCCTGCGTGCGTTAGAAGGCAACTAAGTGATGGTGGTAGTTGGGGGTTGGCTGCCCACCACTGCTTATTTTTTGCCAGAATTGCTTAAGCATGGCTCAGAGAGGTCGTGATCGCGTTAAGCGGCGTTCTATCTTTCGGCCAAAATGTATGAATCGTATGGATACATGAAATGTCAGAGGCATAAATGTTGAAGAAAAGAGGAGAGAGGTGATGGAAATGTTTTTAGAAAGGGCAAATTTCATTTGCTAGCTGTGACTGAACAAAGATGGAAGGAAACGGTTGAAAGTGAGTGTGTGTGTTGACAATGTGTTTGTTTGAGTCGTGAAAAGGAATGAGAGGGGGATAGAAGATTTGTAATTCTGATGAGTGACTGTTGTGGTAGAGCAGCTATTGGTAGATTTTGTGGTGAGCTGCTAGAATTCTAAAACGTTACTTTTAAGTTGAATAGGTAAAGAGTATGTGCTGGTTGCGGACATATGGTCCATCTGAGGTAATGTTGAAGAGAGTGCGATTTTCAGATAATCTGAATTTTGATGTTTTGGATGCGGTGAGTAGGGGATTTAGTTCATTTGTCACATATCTGCCCACCTAAAGGATTTTTTTTTGCAGTTGTCACCACCACTCACAGTCAGAGCCTTATTCAAGGAGGGGGTTGTTAGTACGCTCAAAGTTCACCCTCTAGCGCAAATTACTCAGATGAGTACAGACGCAGGCTTTAAAGTGAGGGAGATTAAAATCAGCAGGAAATACAGAAGATGGAAGAGAATTCACAGAACAGAGGTGGCGGGAAAGAAAGGAAGCACCACAGCGAACTAGCCTGAATTACCAATATCAACACAGATACAGCACTCCTTGTGCGTACGAGTGGCGTTTGTTAAAGGTGGTGGTACGCGAGGGATAAGTTCCCTCGAGCACTTGCGCTGGGTGCCTGTTAGGAATAGAGAGAAGTGGAAAGTACAGAACAGTTATAAGCCTTTTGGCCTTTTGACGACCCTATCCAAAAGCCAGGTAAAACCAGAGCCTCCACCCCAGATATGAGAAGCAGTACTCCATACAAGGGCGGCTGAGACCCTTGTATAGCTGGACAACTGAAGAAAGAGGGAAAAAGCCTCTGCAAGTCTACAGAACTCCCAGTTGTCTTTGGGCCCCTAGCAACCGTTGTAATGAGGTTTCCAAGACATTTTTTGGTTTATGTTAAGCCCAAGGGATGTTTATATTGTCAAACAGGAGAGACGAGAGAAACGGTCGAAAGAGATAGAAAGTTAGAATGCGTTTTTAGGGAAGGAGATTTGCAGAAGTTGGGGTCTTTTTAAAAGAAATTGAATTTCAACAATGTGAGGACGCCATCGGAAATTTCTATCCAGATCGGGTGATGTAGAATAGGAAAGATTAAGCGAGAGGCAATTCTAGAGTAAAGAAGGAGCAGAATTGATATGAGTTGAAGAATGAAGGGGTCGAGTCATCGGCAAGTGGATAGAGTTAGGGGTGCAGGTGAGAAGATCATGTTAATGAAAAACTATGGAATTAAAATTAGGAATAAGACAGAAACCCTGAGGAACACCACTATTGACAGAAAAAGAAGAAATCGCCCCATCAACAACAGCCAACATTGAGCGATTTGAAAGAAAGCTAAACATAATTAAAGCAAAGAGAAAGAGGAAAACCCAAAGGAGGAGAGCTTGGAGAGCAGTGACGCGTGCCATACTCGGTCAATTCTTTGGATATGTCAACGCGCCACCACGCAAGGTCTCCCCGCGTAGTTAGTAAGAGCTTGAAACCATAAATCGTAGATAGGAAAGTATAGTCGCCGAAGAACCTCGAGCGCATGAAAGTCGTAACTGGCTAATCGGAAGAAAGGAATGAGTTTTCCAGATAATTAAGAAGTGAGAGTTGAGAAGGGTCTCAAAGAGTCTTAGATAGAATACAAGTGAGCTATAGTGCGATAGTTAGAAGGATCAGGCGGCTTCTTTTTTTCAAGAATAGGCTTTGGACATGTGCGAGCTTTCCAACACTGGACGGGAAGTGCTAGTATTGAGACACAGGGAGTATAGTGAACGAGGGGCGGGATAACCTCGCGAGCACTAACTCCTCAAAGACTTGGGGAGGAATAGCCATCTGGGGCCATCCGTCTGTCCTTATCCTTTATAGATTATCAGGGGCTATTGCACCCGATCAATTGTAATCACAGGCAAAGACATAGGACACCTGAGAGGAGAAGGAGGAGGAAGAGAAATGCCAGAATCGTCTAGTGGAATTAGAAGCGAAAATAGGAGGCCGAAGAGAATGGCCTTTTTAGTTGGAGAATTAACAACAGAACCATCAGAGGAAAAGGGAGATTTACAGAAGTTGCTAGAGATGTTTTTGGCAAGAGCCGAAAGATTTGTCGTTAGGGAACCAAGGAAAGTTATGCGCACTTGCGTTGATGAAAGGCCCGTTTGCTCGTCGAAGAGTACCTCTGCAACGATTTCTAGCTGAATGAAAAATTAGCGCGAGTGATTGGAGAACGAGAATTTTTCCACCCCCGATACGCACTGTCTCTAGCACGATCGAACCATGGTTAATGAGTAGAGAAAGACTTAGTTGAAGAAGAGAATGAACTTGCTAGTCCCATCCAACGATTACAGCTCCCTCCTTATCTTTTAAGTATTTATACATCCATCATTTATTCCTTACTGAGGTAGCCAATTTGCTATAATCTGCAAACTGGAAACCTTACATTTTAAGTTCCTGGTATAAATATTTTATACATATATGAGGAACAGCCACGTGACCTAAGAATCGTTACGGACCACAAACATGTCTCCTCATTTCCATTAATAAATATTTTTCATATTCATTAATTTATTATTATTATGTATTATTATTATTATTATTATTATATTATTATTATCTTTATTATAAATACATTAAAGAGACTTAAGGAATCAAAAAATTTTGATCGCTTAAATAAATTTCGGAGGGTTGAACCCCTGATCCCCCTGTCTACAGGGCCGTATATATATATATATACTATAATAATATATATATATAATATATATATATATATACTATATATATTATATATATTATAATATATATATATATATATATATATATCATATATTATTATATATAATATATATATCATATATACTATATATATATATATATATATATATATATTATATTATATATATATATAAAGTATATAATATATATTATATTATTTTTATTTAGTTATGCCTAAACACGTGTCCCGCATGGATGCAGGGTGGTGTCGTTCGCAGAATGTATTTATAATATATACTCCTGCGACCGTTCATGGGAAGTGTGAAATGGCAGAAGAGGGTTCCCAGCCTCAATAGCCATGCGAAGATAATCTTCATTATTCGCTAACTGCGTCGAAATCTCCACAACTAGACCAGAAAATTACTTACAACAGCTTCTTAATTTTTAAGTCCATAATTATGTTTTTCTTCATTTACGTCCAAAAGAAATGATGAGATAATTTTGCCGCTCCTCAGCTAAATAATTTCGGAAAATGATTTATTTTTCTATTTTTCATAAAATGTTCAATATTTAAAAAGACCTTGATTTAAAATTTTGTTGCTTCTCCTCTTGAGTCCGATAAAAAAATTAGTAATCTTTTGTTTTATAATTTGATTTTAATTTTAAATTTTTGATTCAATAAAATTTTATTATTCATATATATTATTTATTATATTATTCAATATATATATATATATATATAATATATATATATAATGTGCGTGCGTGTATATATATATATAATATATATATATATATATAGAGAGAGAGAGAGAGAGCAACCATTTAAAAATACCATAACCATTTTTTAATATCTTATAGTTAAATAAGCTTCATCGTGAGTCGACGTCGTAAAATGTACTATAATCGTCATCGTCCATCGTCATCGGGCAAAATGTTCATAATCGGTCCCATCACTAATATAATATATATATATTTATATATATATATATATATATATATATATATATATATATATATATTATATATATATTATATATATATATTATAAGTATATATATATATATATATATATAATATAATATTTTCAAATTATTTGGAATATTTCCCCCAACAGGAGAACCTACTAGGGAAGGAAACTATCCGGTTAATCCGCCGAGATACTGGATATGTCAAACTTGCCGGATACGGATAGTTGCCGGATATCCGGCCCATCATATATAAATATATATATTAATATATATTTTTGTTTATTTCATTTAACGACGAAGTTAAAAAATATATTTTTAAATAAATATTTATAAATATATTTTGATATTAGATATACTTATATTATATATATATATATAGTACTAATATATAGAAAATTTCAGTCTGCAAAAATTGTGGAGTCACTATTTCATACAGTATCTACCATATCATATAATATGATACGCGTATATAGTATAATATATATATATATTATATATATATATAATATTATTATATATATATATATATAGTATAATATATATATATATATATATATATATATATTATTATTATAATTCTTCATCTTCCTTTTTCTCCAAGACTGGGTGGTAAGCGTGCCGTAAAAGATCGGAAAGAAAAGCAGGTAGAAGACTACTGACAAAAGTAGAAAGAAAGCCCAGCCTTACCCCCCCCCCTCATGTACATTAATTAGTAAGACTCGTCGCCAAGTCAGAAAATCCACCCGATAGCTTCACGGGACTGCGACAGACCTTCACTATGGTAATTGTCAGTGTAAGTGTTCATCCCTTGGCCCAGGTGGGCCACAACCATACCCCCTCACAAAACCCGCAATTCTCTGTCTATTAGTTGCACCTTTATTCTCGGCCCTGGCTGCCAACTCGACATTTCTGTCCTCAGGACATTCGTTTACTGACGTCAATTCAACTTTTTCTAGTCGATCCCTCAGCCAGTCGGTTTTCCAACAAAACTCCGCCACCTGTATACATGGCCTTAAAACCGACGTACTATCAATCATCCTTTCCAACATGACCAAACCATCGATTGCAACTATTTCATTATAAAGGATCACTCGTTCTCGGGTCGTGTACCATTTTTCACACACACAACTCTCTAATACGTTCATTTCCTCGCTTTGTAATTTCAATTCCGATCTCTAATCACAACTTAGCAATGCCCCTAAGATTGTCATCGAACACATTGACCCACTACGCTTCTTGTCACTGCTATACATAAGGCAACAAAAGTAAACAAACATACCGTCATGGTAGACCCTAGCACTCTTAAAGACTTCGTAGTCCCTATTACATTCACCAACTGATTCTCTATTGCCACAGCCACCGACTTTCCTGGCAGGTCCCCACAATACCCTAAAATATTTAAACTCAGACACTTGTTCCAGCTGCTTACACCATCTCACATAACTTCACACTGAGAACTGTCCTCCTCACAACCATAAGCCTTACTCTATCTACAGTTTCACTTTCACACCCTCGTTCTTTTACGACAACCCTGCCACAGTCTCTAACTCCTTTACCAATCTCATCTCTTACACTCTCTTCAAGTTCGCGCACCCACAAAACCAAATCATCCTCATTATAAAATAGGGCCACCCTTCACTCACTCTCCATTATCCATCATCTCTAACCCCTTCCTGTCACGCCCACCTTTCAAATCTTTCCATATACCCCACTCATATACAATTGATCTCTCT
>JABUQX010044315.1:40000-46500 GCA_015478945.1 Trachelipus rathkii | reverse complement strand
TGTGCTGGTTTTGCTAAGGGTGTAAAGGTTTTTGCATCGTTCCTTTATTCCTCTGCAGTACTTAAGCTGCGGCGGCGGCATAAAAAAGTCGAAAACTCCCTCTACCGAACCCCCACTAACTCTGGTGGTTTGGAAATAGAGTTAAGACTTAATGTTGCTGGGCTGCCGTCCGTTGCTGGTGCGGGCAGAAAATGAAAGCAAACATCAACAGATCTGTGTGTGTGTGTATATACCAGTCACCTGCTCCAGCAGCAGCAGCAGGAGCAGTCTAGTCATCGCTCTCCTACCTCTACCGAACTCCAATAACAATGGTTTGTTTGGAAATGTAGTAGGTCGTGCGCTAGTACTGCTACTGCTGCTGCTGCTGCTTTCAGGCTTTAGTAGTGACATTTGTTGCCTGGGCGGTGCTGCGTCGTCTCTCCCTCTACCGAACTCCAATTACAATGGCTGTTTGGAAATAGAGTTTCGGCCGGTTCCGCTCTCGCCGCAAGTGCTGCTACTTGTGCTGGTTCTGCTCAGGGTGTAAAGGTTTTGCCATTCGCGGATTTGTAGATTGCTAGTGCTGCTCTGCGCGCGCTTAGATTGCTTTTCTCTTTCTTCTCCTTCGTTCGATGCTTAGGCGCTAAACGTTTTTCAACGCAGGGGATTTTACCTCAGATTCCTCTCGATCCCTTTAACTAGATGCGGGCAGCTCTAGTTAAGGGGGGGTAGGGAATTGGCATCCTGGACCGAGATCGTTTATCGCGATGTTGCCGAATAGGTACCGAATGAATGAATGAAAGAGACAGTCGCAGGCAAAGTAATCTGAGCTACGCACGCAGCTAATCAATCTTCAAAGTCCCGGTGGTATCGTCCTTTATTTCTCTGTAGTACCTAAGCTGCGCCGGCAGGAAAAGTCGAAAACTCCCTCTACCGAACCCTCACTAACTCTGGTGGTTTGGAAATAGAGTTAAGACTTACTGTTGCTGGGCTGCCGTCCGTAGCTGGTGCGTGCAGAAAATGAAAGCAAACATATCATCACAAATGTTGATACCAGTCGCCTGCTGCAGCAGCAGCAGCAGCAGGAGCAGTCTAGTCATCGCTCTCCTACCTCTACCGAACTCCAATAACAATGGTTTGTTTGGAAATGTAGTAGTTCGTGCGCTAGTACTGCTACTGCTGCTTTCAGGCTTTAGTAGTGACATTTGTTGCCTGGGCGGTGCCGCGTCGTCTCTCCCTCTACCGAACTCCAATAACAATGGCTGTTTGGAAATAGAGTTTCGGCCGGTTCCGCTGTCGCTACTTGTGCTGGTTTAATTTGCTGTTTGCTTTCACGAGAGATAAAGCTTTCTTATTCGCCCCCCGGTTGAGACTTTCTTTTCCCGAAGTATCCATCAGTATGGTTAATGCAGCTGGTACGAAGGCGGCTATCTTCCCTTTCCTCTTCCTTTTGCCTCTTAACTGAAAAACGGAGAAAATATGGGATAAAACAAATAAACAACTCGTGGTAGGGGATCACTAGGCTCGTGGGTCGACGAAGACCGTTGCAATATGCGGAATTAACCCGTCTTGCAAGTGACTTCAATGTCGACAGGTCGAACGCACATTGCGCCTCTCCACCTTGAGAGGAATGCGTGTTTGGGGCACGGAGTAAGGACTTTCCAAGACGCTATTTTTTAGCAGTGGTCGAATCGGCTTCGGTCTTGGGGTTCTTACCACCACCTCATTCAGCGAGTTTTTTCTTTATTTTGGACGTTATCTCTTTTTTTTAGTTGCACTAAGAGTAACGCTCATAAGTTGCCGGAAAGAAAAACTCAAAAATCGCATTCTTTTCCCGGAGAGGCACTCCTGGGCAAGTGTCGGTTTTTACTACAAGACCTCTGTTTCGGGCGTGTGTAGGGCGTTAAGGAACCTGGTTAGGAGCGACACTTCCAATTTGGCAAAGCCATAAGAGTGCACAAATGTCTCGCCAGGGGATGTTTCGTCACGATAGCGTTCCGTCTCATTGTCATTCTCTCGAATCACTCACGTTAAGAGACTAAGTACCCTGGACGTATTATAGGCGTTGAGGCTTGGCGAAAGAAGCGTAGATCGTTGGGCCGGTGGTGAGGATCCCCGGTGTGGGCGTATTTAGTGCTGGTGAAACTTGATCGACTCCGCGCGAAACGACTAGCGCGGAGGTCTATGAGGTCGTTTCCCAGAATATGCTATTTATTGCTCCCCGCCTCACCTCGGTGATATTTACTGGGTGGCACGTGAATGAGCGCTATTGGTGGCAAGAAGCTCAACTAGGACCACACCTCATCGCCGTTTTTGTCGCTGCGGCGTTGAGGATAGTTGCCGGGGTCGCATACTAGTTGAGTGGAAGGCTAACCAATGTGTCTCCTTCTCGTGGCGGAATGTCAATAAAGGATGACGGGATTGTTCGACATGGAGTACGGAAGCCCCTAGCTTAACGCAGAGGAAGAAACCCCCTATATATAAAACTCCCGCCGTGGGGATGTTTTACAAAATTGGTTTCCGAGCCTGCGGCTTAAGCGGTCCTTCTCCAAACGTAATAATCCCGAACTCCTGCGCTTTATCACCCAGATATTATTATCCCTTAAATTTTTTCTGACGTTCTCGATGATCGCCTGGCATTGCTGTCAACTCAACTGTCTCCCTGTACGTCCTGTAGGGAAAAGCTTTTCGTTGCATATTCGAGTCCTTGGACGTTCGCGGGGCGCCGAGTGCGCGGATGTGCTCATAGCCTTAGCGTCGTCTTAAGTACGTAGCGGCTCGAGGGTAGAGAAGAAAAGCAGCATTATTATTTTACACCTTCTCGAAGGTTAAAATAAAAAGTATCTCCCTCGTCCGCGACATGACGATCGCGATTCCTTGTGAAATCATGAAAAAAACTCTGATTCCAAGTCGCTTCGCACGCGCTCTTCTCGTTTTCTCAGCCGATGCTGCGGTAGTTCCCTTTACCGACCCAATTTAACGAAGCTTGGGTCGGAAAAGTGGAACACGTAGCTGTTTCAGCAGCGGGAGCGTCCGGCAGAGCAGCTATCCGTCCGTCCGTCCGTCGATTCTTCCTCTACCGAACTTGCAATAACTCTGCTCGTTTGGAAATGGAGTTTCTTCGGCGGCTTAATCAGCTGCTCTCCTGGTCGTTTCTTCAGCTGCTGACACAGCTGCCTCCGCTGCGAAAACTCCCTCTACCGAACTTGCAATAACTCTGCTCGTTTGGAAATGGAGTTTTCATTTTGGCCGCTTCTTCAGCTGCTGCCGCGCGTTCATCAGTCACTACCTCTCAGCAGCAGTCGTTTCAACCTCTACCGAAACCTCAATCACAATGCGGTTTGGAAATGTTGAGCGACGTCTAAAGCTGCAGCTGTTGAGATGTAGTGTCTGTTGCTTCGCTAGCTTCAGCTGATAATGTTGCTGGTTTTGTGGCCGATGTTGCAGTCGTCTCTCCCTCTACCGAACTTGCAATAACTCTGCTCGTTTGGAAATAGAGTTTCGACTGTTGCCTGTAGCTTCCGTCTCCGTAAATTCTGGTTTAGGTGGTTGTAGCAGCAGCAGCAGTAGCAGTTGCAGCGTTCTCCCTCTACCGAACTTGCACTAACTCTGCTCGTTTGGAAATGGATTGGGCTGCTCAAGTTGCCAAATTGTTGCTGCTTCTGCTGTTACTACTGCCGGCCGCTTTTACGGTTTCAGTTGCTGCCGGTTGGTTGAGAAATACGGGTTTGAGCGTGTAAGAAGGAATTGCTCGCGACACGAGTTTCTTTTCGCAGGAAGGGTTTCGTGACGGTGCGCGTGTGGAACGCATTGATAACGTCTCATCTTAGGAAAAAAAAAGAGGATATTGCTGCTGCTGCTGTTGGTCGCTTTGTGCGTGCGCTGGTGCCACTTGTGGAACTTTTCTCTCACTCTTTTTACTAAAAGTGAGAGCGATCGCGCAAACAATTGCTTGCAATTTCCTTCCTCTTTTCTTTTCTATCTTCTCGCTTTCGGACGGGCTGCTGTTGTTGAGCGTGCGTAACGTAACTGAAACGCAATGGTCATCACCTAGACTTCTTTCGCTCCCTTTGGTTGATAGAGAGACCATTTCGAGGGAAGGATGCCGGTGCTATTACTGTAGCTGCTGCTGTTGCTACTGTGTCGCCTTTCGAAAGGGATGCACGATCGGGTGCGGCGGGCGTTACCCAATCAGGCGTTTTCCCACTCCGCTTCTTGAAAAGAAGGGTGTGCGGAAAATTGCGTGTATTGGTGTTAGCGCCGTAGTTGCCAAAGTCGCTCCGATTGTTGTTCTCCTTTCGACAAACGCAAAGGGGCGCATAGTGGCTGCTGCATCAGCATAAAAATTTGTATCAGTAATAGCGTCGGTGTCTCTCTTTCTCGAAACAGGTTTTTGAGGGGACGTTAACAGAAGTCTGGTGGTGCCATCTCGAATTAAGTTTCGTTTCGTGCGCTGTGTTGCCGGACCGGCAGCAGCCTTGAAAAAAGAAAGAGAGATAGAAGGAGGGGGGGAAGAGGAAGGAAAATTTGCGCGACGCTCTCATGACAAAACGCTGGAGATGAGGGAAGGTTTGTTTGTGGTATTAGCGCATAAGCATTGTGTTGCCGGATGGCGACCCGCAGTAGTAGTAGCTATCCTGAGAATGAGACGTTGTGTTTTGTTAGTTCCTCGCGTGCGCTCCGTCCGTTTCTCTTTCCACTGTTGCCGAATGCGAAAGAAACTCAAAGTGCACGCTTTGTCGCTCGTCGTATAATAGCGCATATCAGAGAGCCTTTTCGCGTAGTCCATGAGGCAGAGAGTTACTTATCATCTTTATGGTGGTAAGTTAGTGCACGACGGTATTAGTAGTCGCTGTTTAATCCGCTGCTGCTAATGCTGCTGCTGTTGCTGCAATGAATTTTGTTGCTCGGTCGGTGGTATTCGTGTTAAATGGGGGTGGCGTCACCTGAAGAACGCTAACGCAGGAAATTAACCTAACGAATATCACCGTACTATGCAACCCTCATCATTGCAAAAGCAGCAGCAGCTAATAGGCAGCAGGGAGAATACGTCGCTACCGTAGTGGTGATGGGAAAATTATTTCCTTTGCTGCACTTTATTGTCGGCGGTATATCTCTTGATCGGGGGTGGCGTCACCTGAAGAACGCTAACGCAGGAAGATCAATAAAAGAGGTATATCATCACAGTATTAGTGTCAGCAGCCCTACAGTAAGCGGCGGCAGCGACGCCGTTCTTTCTGCCATCCTCTGGATATTACGAATTGTGCCTAAACCGACCTTGCTTCAGGAGAGAGTACCCGCATAACTTAAGCATATAAGTACGCGGAGGAAAAGAAACCAAAAGGGATTCCCTTAGTAAGGGCGACTGAAAAGGGAGGAGCTCAGCGCGTAGGCTGCAGGGCCGAAAGGTCCTGTGAGCGATGCCGCGTATGGGAGTAATCGTGTGGAAGCCGATCCGACCCGAAGTGTTTGTCGATTGCAATCCCGCTGGCCATAGAGGGTGTTAGCCCCGTAGGGTCGTTGCCTCGGTTTTCCACGTCGGTTGCTCTCGAGAGTCGGGTTGCTTGGAAATGCAGCCCTAAGCAGGTGGTAAACTCCATCTAAAGCTAAATATCCCCACGAGACCGATAGAGAACAAGTACCGCGAGGGAAAGTTGAAAAGAACTTTGAAGAGAGAGTTCAAGAGAGCGTGAAACTACCACGAGTCTAAAGCGAATGAGCGTTCGTACCCGAAATGGTCGGCTTCAATTCACCCCGGAGGTAACGCAGCGTCTGGTCGTAAACGTTAGTTGAACGGATCCCGGAGATTCTTTCGGGGATTTCCCCGGAGTTTCGATGGTCGACCGACGTTTCAGGCAGCGAGCGCCGAAGGGGGATGCACTGCTGGCCGAAGTAGGGCACCGCGGCCGTTCGAGAGGTGTCGATGACACGGGGGTCTGGGAAACCGCTAATTCTCGTTCCCGGATAGGCAGCAAACCGCTTGCCGGTTTGAAGACGCCGCCGGGTTTTCCGAGTTTGGCGGGGCCGCCCCGTTGCTCTGACGGCCTCTCGGACGGTTAAATGTTGTAAAGTGTGCTCTTGACTGGGGGTATACGTCCTCTCACCACCTCAGCCGCCCCTGAGGAGGCGAAGTCGTGCCCCCGCTATGTCTCGCAGCGCGCGACGCGGTGTAGTTTGCGACAGCTTACTCGTCCCGTCTTGAAACACGGACCAAGAAGTCTAGAATATGCGCAAGTCAAAGGGCTGTCTAAACCCCAAGGCGAAACGAAAGTGATCCTTTCATAGGGCTGATCCGTTTCGGGGTGCGTGCGTAGGTATTTCTCCAGGTCGCCGGTGTCGCCCTCACGGGTTATTTCGGCGGTGAGTGGGTTTGCCTCTGGTCTCCCCCCGATTAACCACCCTGTATGTGGACGGCGCAAGCCCGGGGCCCGCGCCGCTCCTTCTCGCTGTTAATGCCTAACCGGCTAGCTGCTTCCCCGTTTCCCAAACAATTTATGACAAATTTTTTTTGTCTTGTTCTT
>JABUQX010044315.1:0-32500 GCA_015478945.1 Trachelipus rathkii | reverse complement strand
TTATCGAATGAATACTCTGGAACAAAGTTTACGCCGGCGGGATGCCTGTATCTCTATCCATAGGTTAAGTAACATAATAATTAACATATGGCCTCCACACTCACCAATGAGTAATATCTGAAGTAGCGCTTTAAGCACAGGTTGGAACAACAGAGAGGAAGAACTACTGATACGTCAGTCGTCTACGCTGGTGGGTGTCGGCTGTGAAAAGCTTCGAGATCGACGCGGCTCGACGCCGACTGGCCGCCATGCGAGCGCTCGCCGGCGGCGGCCCCGCGCTGTTACAGAACGCTGCCCTCTCTTCTCTCGCGGTACATTCTTCCAGTTTTTCTTCTTACGGCTGTCTTAGGCGTAACAGAGGTTTTCGGCCTGGGAGGAAAGGAAGCAGGAGTTTCTCTTGAGCTGCCCTGCGAGATTTCCAGTGACCTGGAGGAAGGACTCTGAGTAGCATCTCTACGAAGCAGGTAGCAGCCGACCCCAATTGTAGTTTAGGTCTGCTGCCTGTGGAGTAAAGACAAACTTTTTGTCCGATCCGGGTTTCGGATTCGAAATTGAAAAATTTCGCTAAGACCAGCGTGCAGTTGATTCCCTGAGAAACGCATAGCTCAGGGTGACTTAGCGGAAAATACGATTTCGAATCCAAACTCTGGAATATCTCGCGCGATGTTGCCTGAGAAAGCTCCTCTTTCGACTCGAAGTCCCGGCGGGATGCCTGTTCCTGGTAAGGCGAATATTCCGCTTTAACGCTTCAAGGGGACGAGAGTCTGGAATCCCTCGAGCCCGGCTACCTTCGACATGACTTGCTTCTCTCACTGTCGTAGGCAAAAGGGTTTCGCTGGGAGGAAAGGAGAGGAGTTTTCGCTGCGCGAGATTTCCAGTGACCTGGAGGAAGGACTCTGAGTAGCATCTCTACGAAGCATGTAGCAGCCGACCCCAATTGTAGTTTAGGTCTGCTGCCTGTGGAGTAAAGATAAACTTTTTGTCCGAATCCAGAGTCTACACGAGAGCCGGGGAAAGGAAGGACTCAAAATTGCTTCACTACGAAGCAGGCAGCAAGCAGACCTTAGTGTCTGCTGCTGCCTGTGGAGTTTTGAAGAAATTTTTTGTCTTTTTTTTTTTTCTAAGTCCAAAGGTCTGCCGGGCTGAAGTGATTTTTCGAATCAAACTGAAGTAAAGCTCCTCCTGGCTGCCGCGCGAAGCGCGGCCGGCTCACGGGGGGGTTATACATGTATTTTTTGATTCGGTAATCAAGAGGCAGGCAACTGTGAGTTGCTTGAGGGTGATGTGACAGTGACCTGGACCAGGTGGATTGCCTAAACCCAGGTCAGAGTTACATATCCCTGAGAGCATGGACTTAGAAAAAATAAAAACTTTTATCCTTCCTTTCCCGGAGCGAGCGACTGGCCGACCCGACCGCTTACCCGACACTGGAATATCTCGCGCGATGTTGCCCGAGAAAGCTACTCTTTCGACTCTAAGTCCCGGCGAGAAAGGCTGTCTGTGCCCCCCCTCAGTCAGTCCTTTCGAGCGTAAGGGACGAGAGTCGGGAATCCCTCGAACCCGGCCGCCTTTGACAGAGACCTGCCCCTCTCACTGTCTGAGGCGAAAGGGTTTCGCTGGGAGGAAAGGAGAGGAGTTTTCGCTGCGCGAGATTTCCCGTGAAAAGCTGGATTGGGAAAGGCATTTCTCGGCCGCGCTCGACAAGGGCGATCATATGGCCGCCCACGGTAAGAGGTTTGCCCCCTAGGTCCGGGTTTGGGATTCGAAATTGAAAAATTTCGCTAAGTCCAGCGCGCAGTTGATTCCCTGAGAAACGCATAGCTCAGGGTGACTTGGCGGAAAATTCTATTTCGAATCCGAACATTGGAATATCTCGCGCGATGTTGCCCGAGAAAGCTCCTCTTTTGACTCTAAGTCCCGGCGGGATGCCTGTTCCTGGCAAGGCATTCCGCTTTAACGTGAGGGACGAGAGTCAAGAATCCCTCGAACCCGGAAGCCTTTGACAGAGACCTGCCCCTCTCACTGTCTTAGGCGAAAGGGTTTCGCAGGGAGGAAAGGAGAGGAGTTTTCGCTGCGCGAGATATCCCGTGAAAACCTGGATTCGGGAAGGCATTTCTCGGCCGCGCTCGACAAGGGCGATCATATGGCCGCCCAGGGTAAGAGATATCCCTCCTCGGTCCAAAGTCCGACTTTGGGAAAATCTCGCGCGTTGTTGCCTGAGAAATCTCCTATTTCGACCCTGAGTCCCGGCGGGAAGGAAAGGAGGTTTCGCTGCGCGAGATTTTCCGTGAAGAGCCGGATTGGGGAGGGCATTTCATGGCCGCGCTCGACAAGGGCGATCATAGGGCCGCCCACGGTAAGAGATATTCCCCCTCGGTCTTGGTGTCGGATTCGAAATTGAAATTTCGCTCAGAGTCCAGAGTCTTGTTGATTCCCTGGGAAACGCCTAGCTCATGGGAACTTTGCGGAAATACGATTTTGAATTCGACTTCGGAATATCTCGCGCGCTGTTGCCCGAGAAAGCTCCTCTTTCGACCCAGAGTCCCGGCGGGAAGGAGAGGAGTTTTCGCTGCGCGAGATATCCCGTGAAAACCTGGATTCGGGAAGGCATTTCTCGGCCGCGCTCGACAAGGGCGATCATATGGCCGCCCAGGGTAAGAGATATCCCCCCTCAGTCCAAAATCCGACTTTGGAAATTCTCGCGCGTTGTTGCCTGAGAAATATCCTCTTCCGACCCTGAGTCCCGGCGGGCGGGAAGGAAAGGAGGTTTCGCTGCGCGGGATTTCCCGTGAAGAGCCGGATTGGGGAGGGCATTTCTCGGCCGCGCTCGACAAGGGCGATCCTAATAGAGCCGCCCACGGCAAGAGGTTTGCCCCCACGGTCCGGGTTTGTGGATTCGAAATGTCGCAAAATTTCGCTAAGTCCAGGTTCTGCTGTTGATTACCCTGGAGATTTGCCACTAGCTCAGGGTGACCTTAGCGAAAAATACGATTCTCGAATCCGGGACTTGGAAAATCTCGACGATGTTGTCAAGAGAAATCTCCTCTTTCGACCCTGAGTCCCGGCTGGAAGGAAAGGAGGTTTCGCTGCGCGAGTTTTTCCGTGAAAACCTGGATTCGGAAGGCATTACTCGGCCGCGCTCGACAAGGGCGAACATATGGCCCGCCCAGGGTAAGAGATATCCCCCTCAGTCCAAAATCCGACTTTGGAACAATCTCGCGCTTTGATTGCCTGAGAATCGCCTCTCTCTCCGGACTGCCAGTCCCGGCGGAAGGAAGGAGGTTTCGTTGCCGCGAGATTCCCGTGAAGAGCCGGATTTGGGAGGGCGTATTTCCCGGCCGCGCTCGACAAGGGCGATCATGAGAGCCGCCCACGGCAAGAGGTTTGCCCCACGGTCCGGGGTTCGGGATTCGAAATTGAAAAATTTCGCTTACCAGCTTCAGCGTGCTGTTGATTCCCTGAGATTTGCATAGCTCAGGGTGACTTAGCGCAAAATACGATTTCGAATACGACTTTGGAAAATCTCCCGCGATGTTGCAAGAGAATCTCCCTCTTTCCGACCCTGTGGCCCGGCGGGGAAGGAAGGGAGGTTTTCGCTGCGCGCGTTGATTTTCCGTGGAAAACCTGGACTTCGGGAAGGCATTCTCCGGCCCCCGTGCTCGACAAGGGCGATCATACGGCCGCCCAGGGGGTAAGAGATCTCCCCCCTCAGTCCAAAATTCGACTTTGGAAAATCTCGCGCCTTGTTGTATGCCTGAGAATCTCCTCCTTCCGACCCGTGAGTCCCGGCGGGAAGGAAAGGACGTTTTCGCCCTGCGCGAGATTTCCCGTGAAGAGCCGGATTGGGGGAGGGCATTTCTCGGCCGCGCTCGACAGGGGCGATCATAGAGCCGCCCACGGCAAGAGGGTTGCCCCCACGGTCCGGGTTTGGGATTCGAATTTGAAAGACGATTCGGAATAGTCCCAGTGTGCTGATTTGATCCTGAGAAACGCATAGCTCAGGGTGACTTGGCGGAAAATACGATTTCGAATCCGACTTTGGAAAATCTCCCGCAATGTTTGCAATGAGGGGTGAAAAGAAATCCTCCTCTCTTCGACCCTTGAGTCCCTCGGGAAGCGCAAAGGAGGTTTCGCGCGCGAGAGTTGTTCCGTGAAAACCTGGATTTCGGAAGGCATTTCTCGGGCTCCGCGCTCGGAACAAGGGCGATCATAGCCGGCCCACGGCTAAGAAGATAATCCCTTCTCGGTCCAAAATCCGACTTTTGAAAAAATTTCGCGCGTTGTTGCCTGAGAAAGCTCCTCTTTCGGCCCTTGGGTCCCGGCGGGAAGGAAAGGAAGGTTTTGCCTCCTGCGCGAGATTTCCCCCGTAAAACCTGGATTATTAGGCAAGGGGTATTTCTCGTCCGCGTTCTCCGCAACATGGGGCCGTCATATGGCCGCCCGGGGAGAAATTATCCCCCTCAGTCCAAAATCCGACTTTTTTGGCAAATCTCGCGCGTTGTTGCCCGAGAAAGCCTCCTCTTTGGGCTCTAAGTCCCGGCGGGGGGCCTGTGGAAGAGAGGAGTCTGCCGCTGCGCGAGGACTCGTTCCCGAAAAGCTGTATTTGGGAAGGTAATTTCTCGGCCGCGCTCAGACAAGGGCCGACATCATATGGCCTCCGCCCCGGTAAGAGAAATATCCTCCCCTCAATCAAATCCGACT
This sequence comes from Trachelipus rathkii, assembly GCA_015478945.1. NCBI lineage: Eukaryota > Metazoa > Arthropoda > Malacostraca > Isopoda > Trachelipodidae > Trachelipus > Trachelipus rathkii. The sequence goes on along the minus strand of JABUQX010044315.1, from coordinate 27,799 downwards.
TTTGATGAAAAATCTCGCGCGTTGTGCCTGAATGAAATCTCCTCTTCGACCTGACAGTCCTCGCGGGGTAGGAGAAGTTTCGCGTGCGCGATTTTCCGTGAAAAACCTGGATTTGCGGAGGTGTTTTCTGCTCGGCCGCGTTCGACACGGGCGTCATATGGCCGCCCACGCGTAAGAAATATTCCCCCGCCTCAGTCCAAAATCCCTACTTTGGAAAATCTCGCGCGCTTGTTGCCCGAGAAAGCTCCTCTTTGGACTCTAAGTCCCGGCGGGGGGCCTGGGAAGTGAGAGGAGTTTTCGATGCGCGAGATTTCCGTCAAAGCTTGGATTTGGGAACTGGCTATTTTCTCGGCTTCGCGCTCGACAATAGCGGCGATCTATAATGGCGCCCACGGTAGAGAATTATCCCCCTCAGTCCAAATCCGACTTTGGAAATCTCGTGCTCGTGTTTGGTTTGCCTGGAGAAAGTCTCCCTCTTCCGCACCCTGTAGTCCGGCTGGGACGGAAGAAGACTTTCGCTCTGCGCGAGGATTTCCCGTTTGCTAAACCTTGGATTTGGAAGGGGTATTTTCTCGGCCGCGCTCGACAAGGGCGACTCTAGGCCGCTCCAGCGATTTCTCAGAAATTTTTCCCTCCGCGTTGCAGTTTGCTGGACTTTGAAAACGTTTGTTCGGTCCTCGTGTCCCGAAACAATGGCTGGCGATATTAGGAAAAGTGATTCGATACAGTAGTCGTCCACGTAACTGTCGTGGGTTGTGATACCGCTGCCTGCTCCCGTAAGTCTGGTTTGGTGCTCGTATTTTGTCTGCGGGACTTTTGAAATTTCTTGGATTTTTCTGATAGCTCTGCACACCACCCGTGAGATTCTCCTGGACAATTTTTATATAGGGCAATATTTAAACAAATTGTCCTTCGCTCACAACGGACGTCACCTCACGTACCTCGTCTGTGGGGTCTGTAACCGCGCTCTTCCCGTCTTGTTTCGGTTCGAATTTTGGTTCGGGATACTCTATGAATTTCTCTCTCGAGTCTGCCCGTAGGGGACACATAGAAATAATCTCTTGGTCCCGTGAAAAATGCGCTCTGCTGGGACTTAGTGCAAAGTGTCTCGGAACGAGCCGTGTTCCACCGTTACTCCTGTCCGGCGTCTTGAACGTCGCTTACTCCGTAAGGTCTTGCGCTTTGGTTACGCATAATTCTTGGTTCGCGCGGATCTTCGCTCTTTTTTCGATTTTTCAATAGCCCCATGCACCACAGAATCTTCGGAAATTTTATCTATGGGCTCTCATACTTTTTAAACAATGCTCGCTCACCGGTGCTTACCCATCGTACTCGTCTGCTCTCCGGGTGTCTGAAACGTGTCTCCCTGAAGTCCGGTCTTTGGTCTGACCATTTGGTCTCCGTCGTGTGCGTCTCTCAGTCAATTTTTTTTCGCTTCTGATTGCTTTTCTCGTTTATAAAGCCTGCTGCACCACAAAAAAAGTGAGGTTTTTCGAAAAACATAACTCTCCAGAGAGTCACTACCCAGTAGGCTTCGTCTCGGTCTGAAACCGTCTCTCTTCCCGAAGTTGAAAGATGCCAAAAATTTCCAAGTTAAGCCACGTGCACCACCCAATTTTTCTTGACCTAAATTTTGCTGACGGGTGAGGTGGTATACGGGGCGAGTAACGCATTATGTATAGAGCGGGCTTAGCCTGGGCCTCCGCCGGAAAAATTTTTTTTATAAAATTACTATCTTTTATTTAATCAAGCTCGCGTCTTTTCAAGCCTTTAGACTGTTATTTTATCTATCACACATTCGACAAAAAAGTCTTACGAGTGTTTGCCACCATTATTATGATACGATTTCGCCTCCCCTACCTTGATATTGGCTCTCTCTCTCTGCGTGCCCGAGTGATGGAAGAGGACATACCTGTGTTTGGTTCCTCCAACCACGGGAGTCGTCTTATGGTCGCATGACCTTCTTCCTTCCGACCTCTCCCGGATTCGCTAGGTAGTAGTAGGAAGAGCGATTCTGAGCTGCTCGTCTCCTCCTCTCGCCCTCACAGTCTCTCGTATATCCTCACTCGTCCTCCTATCCTAGCCACCCACTTCTCGGCGAAGGTGTCCGTTCTCTGTACTCCAGCACATAGTCACTTATGTCACGCGTCTTCTCCTGTATTTCGCGTGCTCAGTTGGCTTAACCGGCTTCATAGACCGTTGCGGTCTAATCTGCGATTACCTCGGTAGGATTCTCCCACCACGCTTCGTGCGAGCTATCGCTTTCATCCAAGCTCTCCAGTCTCATCGTCATTGCAGTCGCACCCTATCCCATCTGCCTCCCTGCTCTCTCCTGCAGATACTCAGAGTGCATTCGCTTAGGCTGGAACTGGTCGGAAGATGAGGTCGAGGCAGCCTGCTGGAGATGGCTTTGCTCTCTCCCACGCTTGAGATAGATATCAGGGAGTGATTCGAGGCATCCCGTGTAATGTTCAATGGTCACGTCTCTCTCTGCGGTCAGGAGTGGTACTGACAGGAGCCTTAGAGCGTGAGGGACTGAGGCGGGATGGAGGGACCCTCCACCGCGTCTGCCGTTGTCAGGAGGCCAATAGCCGATGAGACGCTCGCTGGGGCGGACGATGTAGTAGATGTTCTTGTGGAGTCTGTGTTGGTACAATCTCTCACGGGTACAACTAACCAGTCAGTTCAATTGGGCATTTTATGTTCCCGTTGGTCTCCACCGATGTATCTTGCTCTCATCCGTGATATGTGGGAAGCCGTGTAGAAGTGACGGTAGAAGATCTTGCCAGGAACGAGGCGTGTTGCTTCCGTGACAAAGGTGATAAAAGCTCGAGAAATCGATTTGGCGTTGTCAGAGTCCCGGAAGGGTGTGCAGGCCGTGGGTGATCGAACTCGGTTTTCCGTGATTTTGGTCGAAAAAGGCGGAATGTGTTCCGCTTTTGTCACGGAAAAGTAAGAGCTTTCTCTGCTCGCTGCACAAGCGATTATTGTGACGATCTTTTATTTTTTTTTGGCGGGTGAGGGGTCTATCGGTCCTAGTGGCATTCTCCTGGTGTGTGCCGCCTTGTAGCGGTTCTATTTGTAGGCATAGAGCACGTCCGATGACAAACCCTTCTACTCTCGTACTTGAAGATTGGCAATTCCTCTCGCAGCACGCAGCCTCAAGAGGAATATCCTTCCCTGGATGGATATATTTCCGGTGACATGACGCCTGTCTTTCAGTGGCAGACACCCAATCTTCGGAACTCTCCGGTCGTATTCGTACAATCTCTCCCCCGACTCAGTTTTGTTCGCCCGTAGTAGAGAGCGGACTGGAACAGTGTGTAAGACTCATAGTTGAGAAGAATCCGGAGAGTATGTAGTTAGTCTCTCGCGCGGGTGTCACCACTCGGAGGTTCCGAGCATCTCGTGTTAAGGTCAATGTCACGTCTCTCTCTGCGGTCTGGTCCATGATGAGTGGGCTCACGCAGGCCTTATTGATGTCGTGGGAACGATGAGGGCGGGCGTAGAGAGAAGCACGTAAAGGGCGTAGATGCCCCTGGTGAGTCAGAGAGGGCGCAGAAGCTCGATGGAGAACGCGCCGGCTGGGCGGGACGAGTAGGTGTTTGTGAGCGTTGGTTGACATGTACCTTCAGGGGAACTAACGCAGGCAGTTCACAGGCATTATTATGTCCCGTGGCCCTCTCACGGTATATTGCTCTCTCGACGAGTGGGAAGCCGGAGGTACGGAGAGACGGCCAGAACGAGGTGGCGGTTCTTCCGTGACCAAAGGTGAAAAACTCAAAATCGAGGTGTCAAGTCCCGGAGAGGGTGCAGCGGGGTGATCGAACTTTTCCGTGTTTTTGGTCGAAAAAGGCGGAATTTTCGCCTTTTCACGGAAAAGTAGAGCTTTTGCTCGACTGCCAAGGTCTTGGACGATCTTTTAGGCGGGTGAGGGCGACGTTATCTCGGTGAGAAGTGCAGCTCGCTGGAGGGCAGCCCTTGTAGCGGGACTTACGAAGGAGGCACAGTGCCGAGACAGAAACGTTATACCGAGCCGAACATTGAAGATTGGCATCGTCATCGAGGAAGTAGAAGGACGTTACCTCCTGGAGGAAGAGATAGTATGAGAGGAGATGCCAATGACGCTATGTTTCAAGTGCAGACACAATATCGGAAACCCGTGACGTGATGAGTACTCGTACACTCTTCCCGCAGAGTGTGAGTAGGAGTAAGTGAGAAGAGGAGGGAGGGGTGAGAGACAGAGGAGAGGCGAGGTTGAGCAAGCAGGGAGGATGAGTGGATCTCGCACGAGGAGGTGTGCAGCCACTGCGGGAGGGTATGCAGAGCCATCCCGTGTGTAAATGTCAATGTCACTCTATCTTCTCTTTGCGGTCAGGAGATGGAGATAGACGCAGGGGAGACCTAGGCGTGGGGAACTGAGGCAGGGAGATGAGAGGAAGGACCTCCACCGCGGTTAGCCGATGATGTCAGGAGGGGCAAAGCTCGGATGAGGAAGCGCAGAACCGAGCTAGAAGAGGGCGCGTGGACGAGGGAATGTGTTATGTTGAGCGTGTTGGTGAACATTTCCTTCAGGGGTAACCGGGCAGTTCACAGGGCATTATATAATGTCCGGTGTGGCCCTCTCACGGAGTGATATTGCTCTCTCGACGAGTAGGGAAGCCGGAAAGGTCGGAGGGAGAGACTGCGGAGAAGGAACGAGGGGCAGTTTCCGTGGCACCGAAAGGTGGAAAAAACTCAATCATGAGAGAGAAGGGAGATGTCAGAAAGGTCCCGAGAGGGTGCAGCCGGGAAGGAATGTGATTCGACTTTCACGGATGATTTTGTTCGAAAGAAGGCGGATTTTCCGGACCTTTTCACGGGGAAAGTAGGAGCTTTGCTACGAGAAAGCACTGGCCAGAGAAGAAGGGTCTTTAGGCAATCTTGAGGACGGTGAGGAGGTGAAGATATCGACGGAGTGAAGGCATGCTCCTTAGGGCGGCCTAAGATGGTTAAGGCACGACTACGGAGATGGGAAAGGGAGGCAACAGATCCGGAGAACACAAACGCGTTATAACGTCGCCACGAGCTTGAAGTGAGATTGGCCATGAGACCTCTCGAGAAGGTAGAGACGTTCTACCTGGGAGAGGAAGAGTGCCAATGGAACGACTTCTCTCAGCAGACACCAATCATCGAACCCGTGCGTACCTTCACTCTCCGACCGAGATTAGTAGCACGAGGAAGAGGGTTGGAAGCAGGGACAGACGATGTTGAGGCAGAAACGGGAGGAGAGGTTTCTCCCGGGTGTCACACTCGAGGTTGCGGAGAAGCATGACCCGTAAGTGAGAGAAATGGATCAAAGTGTCGCGTCTCTCTCTGCGTTGAGTTCAAGGGAGAGTGAGAGTACGCAGGGGATAGCATGAGACCCTGGAGGATAGGGGACATGAGGCGGGATGGAGGAGGGACCTGCCACCGCGTCTCCGCTGTGTCAGCTGGGCGACAAAGCTCGATGAGACCGCCAGGCAGGGGCGGGACACGAGTGTCTTCTCGCAGAGTTAGAGAAAGATTGTCGCGAGCTCTTCCTACGTAGAATGTAGAGAGCTGATGAAGGCATTATTGTGACTACCTTGGCACCCTCTCGTGGGATGAAAAAGCTCTCTCGACTAAGAGTCCTTGGCGGAAGTGGTGCAGGAGAGGATGACCAGGAACGCAGGAAGGAGAGGAGAGAGACGAGAAGAGAGAGAGGACTGAGAAGTGAGGGAGGGTGGGGTCATTCACGGACCAGAAAGTGAAAGAAAAAACTCAAATCGTAAGGTTCGAGTCCCGGGAAGAGGGTTAGCAGCCGTGGACGTGGGTAGAGCTTTCCCTGCTTCGAGGTGAAAAAAGGCGGGATTATCCGCCTTTTTACGGAAAAGTAGAGCCTTTTCTCGACCCGTTGAGCTCTTGGACGATCTTTCTGCGGGGTGGAGGTTATCTCGGGAAGGCGGCGCCTGGGCCGTCTAGAAACTCTACGAGGCGGCCGAGTCCGAGACAACTTTACCCCGACTTGAGATTGGCCATGCCCGCGGAAGAAGAAGAGGGTTCTTCCCTGGTAAGAAGGTGCCAATTGACGCTTCGTACTCCAGGCAGACGCCCATCATCGCTCCTGCGTTTCCCAGCTCTCCGCGAGATAGATGCATGCTGAGAGGTGGAACGGGGAAGATGATGGTGAGGCAACCGGGAGATGAGTTTCTCCCGGGGTGAGATGTCACCACCTCGAGGTTCCGGAGCATCCCGTCGTGGTTAATGTCAAATCTGGTTCACGTTCATGCTCTGCGCTAGGAGTGGTACGCGGGCTAGGCGTGGGACTTGAGCGCGGGATGGAGGACTCCACCGCGTCTGCCTCTGTGTGCAGAAGCGGGCGAGCTCGATGGAGACCGCTGGCTGCGTGACGGGCGGGGGACCGAGTGTCTTCTCACAGTAGGTCGCAGCTTCTCCTACGTAAAGAGTAGGACGAGCTGAGAAGGGCATTATGTCGCCTCCACCTTGCGCACTCGTACAGGCTGGAGAGAGATAGCTCCTCGACGTAGGATCCTAAGGCCGGAGGTAGAGAGAACTGCCAGAGAAACGACGGTGGTGGTGCTTCCGACGGGAACCAAAATGGAAACTCAGAATCGAGGGGTCGAGCCCGCGAGAGGAAGGGTGCAGGCCGCACGTGGGCGAGGTGAGAGGCTTTCCTGCGTTCGAGGTCGAAAAAAGGCGGAATTTTCGCCGTATTTTACCGGAAAAGAGATAGAGCGACTATTTTTCGACCCGTTGAGCTCGTGTGAGACGCGATCGTTTCTGGCAGGGGGTGGAAGGTATATCTCGGGGAAAGCAGGCGGCGCACTGGGCCGATCTAGAAAAACATCTTAGAGAGGCGAGCGCGTCCGAGACAACGAAGCACACTTTGAGAGCAGCCCGCGAAGAGAGTTGAAGATTGGCCATCCTCGCGGAGAGAAAGAAGAAGAGGAGGTGACTTCCGCACGCCCCCCGAAGCCCATAGAGGGTAAGAGAGAAGGAAGAGAGAGAGTAGATGAGATGCCCAGAAAGATGACGCTTGCGTACTCGCAGGCAAGGAAGCCCCCATCAGCGCTCCTTGCTTCCCACTCTTCGCGTGGATAGATGGCAATAGCGGAGAGGTGGGAACGGGAGAAGATGATGGTGAAGGCATCCGGGAGATGGGTTATCTCCCGGGGTGTACACCACGTTGAGAGGGTCCGAGCATCGTGTTAATGTCAATGAAAGAATGTCACGTCTCTCTCTGCGTTGCAGGATAGGTAGCAGGCCTAGGAAGTGTGATGGGCGACTGAGGCGGGAGGATGGGAGAGATCTCACCGCGTACTGTACTGTGATGCAGAGACGAGGGGCGCAAAGCTCGGATGAGACCGCCTGGCTGCGGGGGCGGGACACGAGTGTCTTCTCACAGACTCACAGTTGTCGCAGCTCTCCTGCGTAAAGTAGGAGAGCGAGAAGGCAGTGATTATGTCCATTCGCTTTGCAGAGAGACTCTCACTGGTAAAGCTCTCTCGACGTAGAAGTATTGCACGGAGGGTAACGCAGGAGAGGAAGACGTGTGCAGCAGGACGAAGAAAGAGAGAGGATGGAGCGAAGGTCTTGCAGACAAGAGGCGACGCGCACAGAGAAGTGGGAAGAAGAGTGTGAAAAAGATGAGAGAGATGAGAGGGGATCGAAGTCCCGGAAGAGGGGGATGACAAGGACGACGGAGTAGAGGTAGAGACGCGAGATGCGGAAGGAGGCAGAGGTGTGCTCTGAAACCTTTGTCTTCTCTCTAAGAAGTTGATCCGAAATATAATAGATGCTCATCCGTATCTCATAGTAGACAGACTCAGTCTTTTTTTTTTTCGAGACTCAGGAAAATAAGTATAGAAGCTACTATTTCTCGACCGTTATGTATGATTCTATGAAATACAGATCTTACCTGTATATATACTATATCATAGGGGTGGTATAGTTTATGTATTCTCTGGGAAGCTCAGGCGGTATGGGTCTCTCACAGTCTGACATAATACACTGAAGGTACATAAGTACGTACTGAATGATACGAAGACAAACCTTATTACTCCCGACTTTGAATATTGGTCACATTTACCTTACGCTGAAGAAGAAGAAAGATAATTGTGTTACTTTCACCCTTAGGTTTAAAGGATAATATGGTGCTATAATGAATCATACTTCGTACTTACTCGCAGTAGTCACATGAAGTATCTATCACCTATATATATATATAATCATCGCTTCACTATGTCACTATTACACTTCATTTCCGCTCGATAGATATGATGTCAATGCGTGAATTGAGGTGGATTATACGTAGTGAGTAATAGTGATATATGAGTTGATGAGCATCCTTTGTGGATAGTAAGTTATCTCCGTTGATATATATAGTAGTGATGTATCTACTTCAGAAAATCAGATGAAATAAAATAAAATAAAAAGAGAGTATAAATTAAAAATAAAATAAACACAAACGAAATTAAACATAAAAATAAAGTATATTAATAAGTAACACACAAATAATAGTACAGAGTACACCAAATCATACATTAGATTATAATCATGAAAGTGATGATAACGACAATGAGGTAATTAATAATAATAATAATTAATAATAATAATAATAACGGTATATAGGGTGAAGCTGTGTGGGATAAATGAGGCTCTGGTATTAATGATGTAATGTAAATACATATTCTCACATGCTGTAATTCATGTGAACTCTCACTTGTGTCATCAGTGAGCATAAAATGTATACTTTTCTCACTAGATTGTAGAATCAATGTATACAGTTATAAGTGTATCACATTTAGTCAATTATGTTATAGATTGACTAGAGTATACTCGATTGTTCGTTATCTTCACATAGTAATTGTTTCAGTCAGTCATCTTAATCACATAAACTGGATAATAATGTAAGGATGAAGTGTAAGCTCGAAGATAAATGCATAAAATAATAATATTTAATATTAATTAATAATTGTTAATAATAATAATTAATAATTAATAATGATCCTTCACATTTAGAGACTATCTTAGATCGTCATGTGAGGTGTTATTTTAATGAATCTTACTCAATAATTTATTCTTACGGAAAATCAGTAGTTTAAATAGATCAGTGTTTAATGGAAGAACTCTTATCATTTCAGATAAATATTGTTATGTTATTTTTTAAAATAACAAAAAAAAAATTGAAAAGTATTGAATGATTAATAATATAATAATAGTGTTAGTGCATATTAGTAATTATCTAATCCTGGATTAACACACTAAAATAATGAATGATTTAGAAACTAATATATCTACAAGTAATTAGAATAATATTAATAATTTAAATAAATAGGGGTCTCACGTGAGATTACCCGTGAAGTAGAGGAATAATAATAGCATAATAATAGACTAAGGGTAGAAAAAAATGCACTCACTCAATGACTACCTTTATGCATTGCCTTGCTTACATCAATAATAATAATTTGAAGTAATAATAATAATGAGTTTCGTGAAAAAAAAAAAAAAGGAAGCAGGTGTTTTACACTCGCAATCTAATTTTTAATACAAATAAGAGTAATGAATAAAAAAGTGTAAATGATAGAAATCCTATATATATTCATACTAGATAACTCCAAGTTATAATTAGTGACATCTTGGATACGATATACTATTAATCCTGGCGGGTGTGTGAAATGGTATTAATTATTAATCTTTAGTCAGGATTATAATTATAATTATAATTATAATTATAATTATTAATATATGAATAAGATCTGGCGTCGATAATTATAGAGTGGTACTCATCAACATGATAATAAATACATATGTAATAAGTATTACAATAATCAAAGCAGATCGAGATCAATAGAGAACTATAAAACCTCATTTAACTCACCCTCAGAATCTTGAAAGAATTGGCACATCCTAACGACACTAGTGAAGAAAGAAAAGAGATATAGAAAGAATCATATACTACTAGGTTATAGTGAAAATAATATAAAAGGATATAACCATAATGTGACGCTTATGTAAAACTCGCATAAGTGAGTAAGAAAAGATCAATATAAACAAGTCTATCGACATCAACTGCCTATTTAATCATCCATACACTCTCTCAGATACACTCTAATGAAAGTATATATGATAATTAATAATAATAATATATGACGGAATAATAAGTGAATAATAATAATATAATAGTGAGACAATCGAGTGAGAATATATAATCGCAATTGGTGAGAAGTCCTTAATAACTCAGAGGTGAATGTGTAGTTTCTCTATCACGTGAAGTGTGATATAACAACTCAAATCACTCACTGGTGAAATAATTGATTATAATACACTCAAGTAGATCATACACGATAATACCAATAATCAAAAGAGTGTCAATAATGTCCAATAATTGTACATGATCATCGCTTCACATTGCTAAGGTCATCAGAGATTTCGAGTAATAGAAAGTAAGGTAGTAAAACTACATGAATGGAATCCATATAGATGGCGATTAGATATGATGTGGACATTGAAGGATCGGAGATATATATATAGAGTAATAATAATAAGTTGAACCTACTCAACTCGTGATCGTATATAATAATAATAATAATAATAATAATACATAATATAATTAATGAATAACCAATGAGTGAATGATAAGAAACTAATGAGTCACTCAAAATAGAACTTCTCACATATATGAATGACACTCACATCAATATAATGCATGGGTGGAGCACGTAGATACACAGATGTAGATCTAATTACATAACTCAGTATAGTCGCAGCTCTACTAATAATAATAATAATTTTAATAATAATAATAATAATACCATAATAAAATAATAAAAATAATCTTCAGAAATTAATATAAACCTAATAAAATAATAAAAAATAAAAAAAACATAAAAATCATAAAAATCATAAAAATAAAAAATAAAAAATAATCAATTAAAATCATTTAACAACATCATATACGATAAAAAAAGAATCATAAAAATTCATAGAGCAGCAATCGATAAAAATGGCATAAATATAATTCTCAATTAATAACACTCGTTTGCCTATAAACAATACACTTATGCATTAACTTCTACGACAATGCATAGGAACTCCTTATAATAAAATCCTGGATAATGTACGGAGAGACTGCCAGGAACTGATAATAAATTAATAATGGATTGGAACTCTCACTCAGGAGTATCTTCTAACTTAATGAATGGAAACCAATATAGTGATATAAGATAAAAATGACATTCAAAATCTAGATAATAAAATGAATAATGTATCACAGAGTTACCGAGAAAATAATGAGAGAGATTTAAGAATGACAGACTGAGTGAAATATGAGAAGAGACTAATGACTCTGAAGAATAACATATATATACTACAACATCAATTGACTTTCCTCATAATAATAATGAGGATTATTTCAGGATATATAAGTGCATAGAGATATATTTATTCACCGCTCTATTATATAAATCTTTGAGAAATAATAATGAAAGTCTTTAATCTCACTGAGTATGTGAGAGTGATTAGTGAGTACTAGTAATAGGATATATTTAGTTTATCATAAGTCATGGATGGGAAAGATGTATTATCTACTATTTAAGGGTCGAGGATATTGTCTATACATCGGTAACTAATCCGATACCTAATAGATACTATTTAAATCGTGAAGTTAAAATACACTCAGTAAATAAGTAATATGTACTAAATTTGTGAATAAGAAAATATAAAATCATTCTCACTTCCACTACACTCGAATCATATTGAAATAAAATATATATGACTCCAATGAATAATGAATTAATAACTCCTAGACGTCAAATAAATAATAGAGAGGATATAGACCGTTACAATAACCTGAGACACATAAAATTTGAAATTGTTAAAAAATGAATCACATACATGTAATTAAAAATTAATTGATCGCGTGGAAAGGAGATTGTTCTGTAGGTAAAAATAACGTAATGATATCCAATTAAAAATAACATAGATAAAAAATAAAAAAAAATAAAAAAAGAATAAAAAATAATATAATAAAAAAGTGTTAATAAGAAATAATGCAAAATAATAGATAATAGATAATAAATAAGTGATAATAGATAATAATTACTTCGAGGATCCAAGTGAATTATAAAAATAACTCAGATGAGTAAGTGGTGATGAAGTTAGATCCTCAAGTCACACTCAAAGTCTCTCACCTCTCTCCAAACTCGATCATTTCTCACACTCAGCAGATTCAGTAATATCTGAAGAAGATCTAAATAAAGCCAGAGTTCTAATTCAATCTATCCCACTCTAACTCTGTAATACTTAAGGGTAACTAAATAATAAATAGCTCTACATTGCTTACATGTGTATTGAGAATTTATGGATAATATGATAGGGATCTAGCTTTTATTTGAACTCATGAAATAAAAGTGAGCATTTATGATTGATATCTCATCTCACTCCCATACTATACTCTTTAAGTTTATAGCTGCCTCAATAAAGTAGTGAATGAGTTCTTCACTCAAGATACTTACATAAAATTAATAAGTTTCAATTAAAGATACGGTGAATAATAATAATTAAATAAAGAATGAGAGCACTCATAAGATAGGTATAGTGAGAGGAAATTAACGGTTATACTCATATCTATCTAACTACTCAATAGACTAGATAATTTAATAATAATAATAATAATAATGGTATGTGCTCAGGGTTAATTGGAGCTTATACATTAGATCATCTGGTATGAATATCAATCGTGAAATCATGGTAATTCATTAATTAATAATGATATGGAGTATCTCGTACTCAACTATCTCGTGCTTCCTGGGTCTAGAATAAACTAGTTCTTCCGACGACGCGTTGTTTACCTAATTGATCGCAGACCGTGGATATTAGCATAATTTCTTGTTTCATATTGCACTAATCAATAGACTCAGTTTATATTCTCACAGTAGAAACAACTTCCAATTGTTCTCGATATATATCACTCCGAAATACTCGCAAATTAGAGAAAAAATTCAGGTACGCAGTGATAAAGTGTTATAAGAGCGCTGAACTCTCAGTTTCTCCACAGCGACCAAACAAGATTCGCAAGACAAAGGTAAGGAGTCGTGTCTGAGATTCACTCTCTAATGGCCAAATGGTTTTGACAGAGTTGTGGCTCTCATTCTATATAAGAAAGGAAACGTTTAGAAAATTGTTTACAACTTACAAGCCATTATATTAAATTCGCGCGGCAAAAAGTTTATCGATATCAATATTGTACATATTTCGTCAAGTCACGTTATTTTGAGCTTAGAGCGTTCTGTGTTTCTGTGTTTTCATAGGTCTGGAATACTTTGTTGGAAATCTTCGATAATGCTTATACATTATAGTCGGATAATTGCTATTACGGTGGTAGTGTTCCGTACCTTTAATTTATTGGATCCTATGCAATTCGTAGGATTTTTATTGGAGGATAAACCGCTATTGCATTATATAAGAATAGAACAAAAGCCTTAAAATTTTCCAATTACTGTACCTTATCGAATATGTCATATAGAGCCTACATACACTGTTCTAGACATGATAAGAGATAGACTCCAGCACACGTTATGACTGAGAACTCCCAGGTATTATGAATTATGTATTGTAGTTCAAAAAGGGTCTTTAGCATACATCCAGTTCCATTTCCTCGGTCATTCTTTAATAACACGCATATAAATTCTTTTTTGCACCTCACGGACCTTTCCCTACTCTAGGTAATTTCAACCTAGGATCCGGATTATGTATCATAAACGTGCCGGGCCAGCCATCGCGTGTCTTGTGGCTCGACTACGTGTTGCGCATCGTGGCGTATGGCGCTTGGCTACCCTCTCCTCCTTAGCCTCTGCGTACTTCTCTCGTCTTCCCGAACACTATGAGTTATCTAGAATTCGCGGGTTTAAATTTATCAGGTTCTGGTAATGATTTGGTTCGCTTAAAGACAATGCGCCGACCCGCGCGCTCTCTGTACGGCGTCTCCAATCCAAACTATTTAGAATCCGCCTGCTACCTAATTCCGATTCAGCGGTTCTCTACGGGAAGAGCTTTTCCTCGAACTCCGCGATTCCGATGCCAAAATTCACAGAATCCAAGGCGGTCACTAATACCACTCTAATCACTCTCCCACTCCTCTAGTTCTACCGGAAAGGTGGGTGTAATCACGTACTTGTGGCTCTCGTAGACTCTCGCGCTCTCGCGCGAGTCTTTGAATGTTAGCGCGCTACACGTGCTGTTCTGGCATACATATCATCTTAAAGCTTAAGGCTTCATCATGCACTACTTTTTAACACCACATCTATCTTATATGTGTATAAAGTATGCTGCTGCAAGATGTGTAAGGGGAGGGACTTCCAAGTCCAGTCACCTAGGACAACAGAGAGACTATAGTAAGACACGATAGTTCGAAGGATTCACACTATTATCAATCTCTGTTCTCTTCTCGCAGCGCGTGGGATGAACAATATGATATCTTTAATTTTATGAAAAATACAAACTCAGATACAAAAACCTGTTCGTTTATTTGAACAGCTGTTTGTGTGCTGATGCGTGAAGAGCGTGTAGTGGGAATTTTTTTTTTTTTGAATTGCCACAAAAACTGCAATATTTTAATCTTGTAATTTTCAGATATTTCAAGGTTTTGCACTAAAAATACCCAATTTAAGTGTAATAAATTTATTTTAGACACCTTTATTTGAAAATCTTGTTTTTTTTTACATAATCTAGATAAATTTTGTGTCTATACTGAAATCCTCCTGCTCAATACTGGTACTTCTTCAAATAGAATCTCTCACGACTATCGCGAGACATGATGAGTCAGTCAGCCCAGTAGGTAGTGTCACGCACTATAAGTCTCTTATGCCTATACCCCCTTCTATAGTGACACCGTGTCTTATGTCTCTTGCGTGTCTTCTATTGTTCTCGAATAGAGTGAGAACTTGAAATCGAGCGTACCAAAATTTTTGAGAGAGAAAATATAAAATCCTCGCGATGATATTACGGTTTTTTTTTGAGATGGAATTTGTCTCGTGAGTCTTCTAGCAGTATTATCTCTGGTAGCAAGATTGTTACCAAGATCGCTCACCCGAGAAAGATCTGCAAATAGAAGCGCTCTTCGCAAAACGGTCTGTTTTATTTTCTCCGCCTATCTCTAAGCGCAAGGGGAGAAAATAAAGAAGACCTTTTTATCTTCGCATAATATTATGATATGACTTAGTCTTAGGTTGAGTTTGTTTTTCTGGTCGGTGGGGTTATAGGTTTAATTCATAACATTAGGGCGGATATGCTACTCTAATATATATAAGGCCGCCTAGAACATATTTACGTATATAATAAGTAACGATTGCATATTTAGAGTAAAAGTACCTTATTACCTACCTGACTTGAATAAATTGTAGCCTACTTCGTACGCAGAGGATGAAACCGTTCGTCGGCGAGAATGATTAGTTCAAAGTAAACTCATCGTTTATCATGGTATTCGTACAGTTGGAATAAAGGATTGGTGCGCTCATAGGGGCCTCCTGACTGCTCATGCTGCCTTCTCTACCTTCATTCTACTGTATATGGTAGTAGAGAGTTGGGAAGTATATATATATATATATATATATATATTAGGTTATATTATATAAGTATATAGGTTAGTTAGGGTGATACTCGAGGCTCAAGTTTATATATATAATAACTGATATACGGGTATATATACTAGTATATATATATATAAAGTATTAGGTTATGTCAGCTATGATATATCATATTTTCTTAGCGTATCTCAGAACGGTAGTAATAAAAATATCTATAGGTGATTCAATATATCTTTCAAACTTACTCCATCTATCTCGTAAACTGGTAGCAATATATATCTGCTCTATGTAGTTTGAGTAATAATATTATTAGGATACAATTGGGGGTATTCACGCTTTCTCATATGTGCTGAAAAAGCTATTTTCTCTTCTTTCTTTATAGATTGCTGCCTAAAGAGATATAGGTACATGTTCTAAGTTCGATAACGCAGTAGAGCGCAATCACAGTGAATAAACGTATAGTTACTATGAGATATAGTCCAGTAATATAAACTGACTCATATTATACAGCTTATAACTGCGTGAAGTATAATAGTATCTTTCACTCTCCTCTACCCTGAACCGCTCCTAGATTAAGTACTGCTGACTGGCTTATGGTTGTTGATATAATGTATAAGTACTGATGGGGTTCATGCTAGTCTAATTTTGCTGCCTTTCTATGTGAGTTTTAAGCTTTAAGTATCAGCGAGCCTCATTTCAATCTAGCTCTCTTGATGATGTCCACTGTCGCTCTGTTGATGTGCCGTGTGTAGAAAGTAATAAATAAACTGTGTGATACGTTCGATTTTCGAGCTTCTCTTGTTTCCTGGTATTCGCGACTGCCGATGGAATCGGGGTATCCCTGGCTTTGCGAGCCATATGTCACTGTACATTGTTCTAACGGCGACGCCCTCGCTCGACTCGTGTTGGTTCGAGTCTTGACGCTAGGTGAAGGTGTGACAATTGTTTTTTTACGTAGATCTTACTTCCGTTAGTAAAATTTGCTAACATGGTTGTTGTCGGCGTGAGACCCTAGCGCTACGTTTCGTGCGGATTGTTCGGTTTCAGGCTGCTCTTATCGATATGTTCTCTGAGTCTCAGTTTGCTACCCTCAGAGCTGTAGTCAACTCTCAGAGGCGCCAGTTGTCGAGACAATCCTTGCATCTGCGGCATGAGAGTGAAGAGTGGCTTGGTCTAGGAACCCAGCTAGAGAGAAGGGGTCATTCCAACCACCCTGTCGTGTGGAGTTTGTACTTTATGAGTATGTATTCTCGACGCTGTGCAATACGGCTCTCAGGTCGAACATTTTCCACGCTCGAACATTGTGTGAACAGGGACATCGTGACCGGATGCACTTCCGATTCTCTCAGCTGGGCAGGCGCCGCTGACGCGAACTTATTGAGCGGAGGCTCTCTCGCTCAGGTGAATCATGCGGAGACGCTTTAGTGTGCGATTGGTTCGACAATTCTGGGGGGCCGCTCGATACGTAGAGAGCCACTTGTTTCTCGAACTGTTCACTAGTTGCGGTCTAATTGCAAATTAGTTATGGAGAAGAGTGAGGAGCCGGGACACAACATGAACGTTATCGGTCTGGCCGAAGGCATTGCCGGCGTATTCCGAGGGGAGCCTTTGCTCGCGCCGCGATGATCTTGTAACGAATTGGCTACGAGATCGGCCTTACCGGCTCATCACCGCCAGCGCAAGAAGGGTTTCACAGAGTTGTAATGGAAGACCCCACTCTTACTCGCTCTAGCGGAGATCTGAAGGTTATTGGTCGGATGTAGTGAGTGCGCGGACGCTCTGTGGCAATATGACGCTCGGTTGAATGAGGTGAGTTGGGATGCCTCTCGCACGCGCAGTGAATTGTGGAAACTTCTCCGCAGCATTTTCCTATCTCTTGTCTGGGCGCGGCGAGAATCTCTCGGTACTCAGGTCAATGCAGCTCGCGATTATCACTTCTTCGTGAATTACGCTCAAGGTGACGCTAGATCTCGTTCGGCTACTGGTTATTGGTGGGTGCACAGATCTTTTGTCGCCTAGAGTCGTGAATTTTATTTTCGTCCTGTAGTTATTAGCTACATAATATAAGATCGCTACATTGTAGGCAGAGGTTGTCTCGTTCGCAGCCGTTTTTGCGCTGTCCGTGGATTTGTTTATCATTATATGTGCGCTATGATAATAGCTCCCTTGTAATTAAGATACGCATAGCACGAAAAGATCCGCCTTCTGACCATAGGAATGCCCGCGCGCTGAGTCCAGGATGGCAGGTTCCGTTCACCACACCCGTTTGCGCTGTGGTAGATTTCCAAGAACTACAGTCTCAAGATTTTCATAGAAGTGTACAGTGTTCAATATTTCGACGCACGGAGTTAATTCGAAAACTTCCGAGATGCTTCTTTTTTGGAGGGGCGGATATCATGACTAAACGCACTGCGAGAAAATGGTCCAAGCAAGCGGGCACGACATCGGCGGTGTCTTTGATACACGGGTGAACTGTCTCTTGGTGACGATCATTGATGTCCGGCGCACCCCAGTGTTAATACGGACGCGGGAGGAGAGATAGACCTGGCGTTTGCCTCGGTGTTGTTGGTACTTCCCCAGGCAAAAGGTATCTTAAATTCCTTTCGCGTTCGTAAACGCCAGTTGGGTCTCTTTCCCCCCGCCGGCTAAGCTGTTGCGTCTGTTCGAGGCCATGAAAGCGGCGGCGTTGTGGTACACTTAGAGCTTTCCAGGATATGACGAATACTTGCCGCGCATGAACGAGAGGAATTGCGGAGGAGGATAGTAATGGGTATGATGTTAACGATTTCTCCGCAAGGAAAAAGCATGCGGTCTCATTCACCTCCCTCTGGACCGACTTGCAATAATCTCTGCTCGTTTGGATATCGGCGGTGGCACGTAGTTGCGTGGTAGAATGCCATTTGCTCTGGTGTCTTCTTGCGTGCTTGATCTAAGATGACGGTTTTCCGTCTGTTCGTCGCATGGTTTCGTACATTTCCTGGTAGTTCCTATCGCTCGCCATTAAGAAAGTGGATCATAGTATTTGTTTAAGGTCTCGCGTTTATATTGAAAATTTGTGGGCGCGAGGACAAAGGGCTAGCAATGGCAGGGCTGGCGTCATGGTCGGTCTGTTCCTTGAGCTTTGTGTTAGCGTCGGGTTTGGTCTCTGTAAAACCGGCGAGTCGAAAGGCAAGCGCCGCACTCGAGAGAGGAGGGACTGCGCGCTGGCAGGCTGTGCTCTCCCAGGCAGATGTGTCATTCAAATCCCACTCCCTTTTCTGTAGTATGTTAAACTTAGTTTATGTAGTTGAGTTCCTCGCGACTTTCTGCGCGCATTAATGTGTCTGATGCGAAGCCCATTTAGGTCGGAGTGTTGAGCTGGTGCCAGAGAGTGGCATAGTATCGGTACTTCGCAGGTGGAGCTCGGATCAGTATAGGTGGCTTGACGAGCCTGGCGACGAGCTCCAGTTGCCCAGGCGTCAAACGCGACTGCTGTTGTTCGATGTGTTCGAGTCCGTTAGCACGAGTTGAAATTTTTCCATTTATTATTGCTAATTTGTGGCCAACAAACATTTCGTTGCGCTGTCTCGGCTTTCCTTGACTTGTAGGGTTGCTCCTGTAACCCAGAAACACCCCTGGACGAAGCCGTGTAGCCCCAGACGGGGTTCCAACCCCTTCTGTGGATTAAATAAGTATATGAGTTTTCAAAGCAGTGGTGATAGCGCACAGTCGAGGAGCATGGTGGGCATAACAGACTTCGCATGCCATGCTACCCTTTTCTCTCTCTGTGTCAGTGGTCTCCTCGATGTACTACTGTTTCGCTGGTCTCGGTTCTCGCTGTTACATTGTGCAGACGCGACAGCGGCTGCTAGGTAGGCTCTGCGAGGCAATGGGGTTCGGCGATGCCGTCGGGGCAGTGTGAGGAAGACAAGATTTGTTGTTCAAGGTGTTATTATTGCGGCGGGTCGTGATAGGGCACAACAACCACGAAGCAATAGGTTGCCAGCAGCAGGCGTTAAGCGCGGCTGCTCGGGTAATAAAGAAAAGGTAGTGCTCACTTGGGGTATACGCGCGCAGATATGCTCCTGTAGACGCCAGAACTGCGCGCGCTAACCAAGCTCACAGAAGAGTGCCGGCTCAGCTGGCTTCGAACCCACGTGTGACAGTGGGTGTATCAGGTAACCTTCGACGCCTCTTTTGGATTTTACATAGTACATGGTAATTGCGTCCGTTTTCGACTACGTCTCTCTCGTGATTTATTTCGCTGATATGCTCCGTATGTTGTTAGAATCCTGTCGAGACTCTTCAAGAGTGTATGCCCTCTGATATGTTGTGTGCCGCAGGAGTCAGGCTCGACCGTGTGTGGAAATAGTTAGGGTTTTACGCACGCCTCAGTCCTCGCGAATACAGATTGTCTAACGGCGACGCTGGTGTTAGTGAGTTTTGCGCGTCCTGGTCGTCTCGCGGCGCGCGATGTGGAGCAGATTTATCGCCTTGCTCGTAATCTCTCTGTGGTGCGAATTGTGTGTCGCTCGCAAATGTGAATTTGTGTGCGACATGACGTGTCAATAATCGCTGTCATTGGATCCTATCCGCGCGGTGTCTTGGTTATGCTGTCCGCTGTAACCCGGAGTGATAACACCGCTCTGTCTAGCAGTTCGTAGAAGTTTGTACTGTGTCTCTTCTCCTATGTGAAGGTGGCGGTTTTCATACAACCTTTCTCGCTCGCGATTGTAAATATAAGTATATCTCATCGTCTGCCGGTTATGTTACAGAAAAGCAGGTGAGATAAGTGATTGCGCAGGCAGGGAAAGACTTTGTGAAAGCACTGTACCGAGCGATAGGCGGTCTTCTCTTCTTTCGTGGGCGTAGTGGAAAAGTCGCGAATCAGTTACACCTCCTGGGTATACAGCAACACATCGTTATAAGATTTGTACATTGTCTAACGGCGACGCTGTTGTCCGTTAATGGTTCGAATCCTTGGGGGGCGTTACTATTTCCTTTTTGTTATTCAAATATGTGTCTAATATTTTTGTTCTCCGGTGTTGGACAAATCCAGGCGTTGGCGCTCAAGCAGAAACCGATATACTTTGTTTGTGCTCTGATTGATTGACTTCTGGCATGCTTTGTGTGTTGGCTATTGTTTTACCCCCAGGAGCATACTCCGCGATAGAAGAATAGAACTCGTTGTTTTTAGTGCACAACAGCAGGGTTGAAGAGACCCCTTGTGTAAATAATATTTCTGTTTTGATGAAACTCTAGTCGAACTTTTAACACAGTAGAGACTCTCGGATTGTAAATAAAATCTATAGAGCTGTAAAACAAGCTTATGGCCGGTCTTCTGCGTGACTCGGGTGAGTGCTTACTACTCTCTTTTGCTATTTTCTTGTTTTCCTTCACACCACAGAGTGTACGCTACATATACGTACACAAAAAGTGCATTATTCCTTCTGTTCTCGAGTGAGCGCTCGCTGATGGATTTAATATTGCAGCTGCTCGGATTGTGTGCACTGAACCTTCTTCCACAATAGGATCGTCTCGCTCAGATTTGAAAATCTTAGAATCCTTCATTAGAGTAATATTACAACCTCGTAGCGAATACATAAATGCTGACTCCGTACCCCAGATTTTGGCTATCATGCTATTAAGGCATCTAGAAGATCTACTGTTTTTATAGACGGAGTCTACACTCGAGTTCTCAGTCGTCTGTTTCACATATATTGAGCGAGTATAATAGAGAGATATAACCTAATCATATCATCCTGTAAACTGTGATAGACCAGTGAGGAGCTACTATGAACACATAATTATCCCAACTACTCCCGTGTTCGCATCTCTCTGAACAGTCAAAGTATTTCAGCTGATTAGCAGACGACCCCCATTACATTTTCGACGTGCTCAGTGGCAGAAGTTAGTAAATATCGCAGATCGGTATCCTGTTTATATGTACATAATAGGAATCGTCGAAGGGCGCTTGCTGTGTCTACCAAAATTTCATGGGCCAGTCTCTGAGAATAAGATCTATAGTGTTTCTCGTGTGCTTCGGTCTCAGACTTTTACCTTGTTTTGTTTGGTGTCATAATAATTGTTTTCAAATACGCTGAAAATGGTAATAACACCACAACATACTCTGGTAAGTCAGCGTGCACTCTTGACCAACACATAAACCTTTGTTGAAATCGATTAAATATTATCTCTCTATAGTCAAGGCATGTTGAGAGACAGTTCTCAATTTGCATACTCAACTGCCATCCCGAAATGTGTGTGCTAGTGTGTTGAGGTGTCTTGGGCTTGTGTGTGTAATATCAATTGCGGAGTGGTTTAACTTTTCGCTCATCGATCATAAAGCGTTCCTGTGTGTCCATTTATCGGATTTTCTTACCCGAGAGCTTGCTCTCACTCGTGAATGATAGACTTTTTTGTATAGGTCTCAGTGTGCTTTGAGTACTACTGTAGCTATTCTATTAGAGCTCGTAAGTATAGCTGAGATAATTATAATAGGTAGCTAACTAGTGAGGACGTGAATTGGGCTTAAGATAAAACTAAGCAACTTTGCTGCTCGATCTATATAATTTAGCTATATCATGGTGATCGTATGTCTCATGTTGTAGGTAGTCAGTTCCTCGATCTCGTCTCAGTATCGTCTCCTAAAAGGTAGCGATGAGTTATGGGTTTCCCTAGTATCTCTTCATGTCGGTCGTGATCTCGTATCTATATACGTCGTAATACACTAAAACCCCACTATCAGGATTATCTGATACCTCAGATAAGGTATGCATATTAGTGGTAGTAGCTCACATTTGTTATATAAGTGGCAGGTGATCGATAGTTAGTAATTGCGTCAGGTGGTGAGTGTAACGCTGAAGGTGCTGCTCGACTCGCTGAGATATTAGGTAAAGTATTCTAATTATTAATATACTGATGGCGGTATGCTTTCTTATGGGTTGTAATAACATATAAGTATTTCACTAATTGATAACACCTCTTGTCTGGTCCATATTTGTAAACGTAGTCTAGTATATTTACCAATACCTTACGTGTGACGATAAATAATTATTCCAGAGATTGTGTGAGGTTTCTAGGTAAAGGTGGGTGCTGTATATATATATATTAATACATACGATGATATATATATATGATATTAGTGTTCTTCGCTCATTAGGTCGATGATATCACCACGATATTATCTGCATCAGGTTATCTCGGACTCTGTTTTAATCCATAACTACTAACTTGTCAGAATAAATAAATTAGTATTGTCCAGAGATGGGGATCTGAAAGATATATATATATATATATATATAGTATGTAAACTCTGTATTACGATGTTGTCAGTGGTGTGTCATTGTCAGCTGTATTATGTTTGACGCAATTGTCAGGTATATATTATATGGTATATCGCTCAACTATGAGTAACTGCGCCTGCCTTTACTCTATATATAATATATATGATTATTATATATAATAGGTATAGTTACCTCAGGAAACTTGCCGCTACAACGACTTTTTTTTTAGTATAGGTATTATGCTCGTGTTATCTTGATCATTTATACATAGTATATGTAGGCTTATATTGGTCTCATAGGCAATACGAGTAAGCGGAGGTTCGCATAACTATAGGATGTATAAGAAATATAGCAAGGGCGTACGGTGAAAAAAAATTTCGCTGTAGAAAGGCGGCTGCTATTGACTAATGTCCGCTCGTCCCCTATTCATACTATAGCCCGTTAATATCATAGGGATCTGTCTTCTGTCTTGGGACTGTTCCCTCGTCGTCGTCATAAAGAGAGCTCAGAGGTTTGGGATTCCCTTCTTCATCTTCTGTGTCTAGTCGTCGGGCGATCTCAGAAACACAACCCACTACGGATTCGCCCGTAAAGGTGATGAGCTATTTAGTAGTGACTCCAATTGATTAAGTGGGTAGTGACGAGTCTACTTATAGATATTGCGAACGGTATGTAGAGATAATCGCCTGAGTAGTAGCTGCTTGAGCTCAGCTTTTCTGAGACTTATAGGTTAAGTTTCGTGGTACCTCAGGATGTTTATATTTATATATATATATATATATATATATATATCATATATAATAGGACAAAACTTGGGAAGAAGAGATTACACTTGGAAAATTTCGGGGGATTGAGGATATCTAACCCACCCAAAACCCCCCATACCAGGTACTTCCCCATTGATACACCTTAATATCTAGGTTAAAATTATTAGCTTCATCTTTGCCATAATACTTAACTGTCTCAGAATAAAATAATCTTATTATCCAAGAGAATTATGTAGAGTATATATAATTATATATAATATATTTATATTATATATTATAGTAGGTACTTCATAATATAACTTAAACTTTATCACGATCGTGTGTGCATTGTGTTTGTATAGGATCTAAATTTCGGATATATATCATATTAGTTGGGTATAATGACCGGCAAGCCGCACTAGTACTCCTTTTTACTTCGGTGTAGCTTGAACCCTGAGTAAGTGAGTCTTGCCGCATTAACTACTCTTAGTTGTTACTATTTCTTCATAGTGTGACAAGGCAGCGTTTCTCAGATTGCTTGCTCAGCTACGCGTGTGTTTATAATAAATATCCATTACTTAGTCAGCTGATAGTACTCATGGATATTTAGCCAGACATCATATAATGCTAATTACTCTAAGCGTATCTCTAAGCTAAGCATATATAAGCAGCTCAGCGTTTTAGTTAGAGAAACCGGTTCGACGCCAGTGGGACGTTTGACTGAGAAAGGAAGGCTACCATCGGACTGAGATTGTAAAAAGAGGGTTGGAATGTCCTCCGAGTCCCAATAAGATCGATCATAGCGATCGGTATGAGCGCTCGGGTCGAGTATCCTCCTTCGTATCTCAATGCCTTTGCATTCGCTTGAGTTCTCGGGTCTTATGCTCTCTTTCAGTCACACCTGACTAAATCGTGCTAGTACCCTGTATTTTGCTGGGCTTGGGAACGGGGATCAAAGGACTGTTTGTTACGGTGCGCTACGGAAAATCCTATCCACGATTTTCCTATACGGGCGCGACTGTGCATCATCCTTCCTCGTTACTCAGGTCTTGCGCATTTATGGGGGGCCGTCGGGTGTGCTGATCGCGCGGAGTTCTCGTGGAATCTACTGCTACTGCTGCTTACGGTTCAGACGCAGTGGGACGTTTGACTGAGAAAGGAAGGCTACCATCGGACTGAGATTGTAAAAAGAGGGTTGGAATGTCCTCCGAGTCCCAATAAGATCGATCATAGCGATCGGTATGAGCGCTCGGGTCGAGTATCCTCCTTCGTATCTCAATGCCTTTGCATTCGCTTGAGTTCTCGGGTCTTATGCTCTCTTTCAGTCACACCTGACTAAATCGTGCTAGTACCCTGTATTTTGCTGGGCTTGGGAACGGGGATCAAAGGACTGTTTGTTACGGTGCGCTACGGAAAATCCTATCCACGATTTTCCTATACGGGCGCGACTGTGCATCATCCTTCCTCGTTACTCAGGTCTTGCGCATTTATGGGGGGCCGTTGGGTGTGCTGATCGCGCGGAGTTCTCGTTTGAATTTTTTTTTTAAAGCTGCTGTTGTTGTTGTTTCTGCTGCTGCTACTACTGTTCGTGAGAGAGCTACAGATACGTGCGAGGTTGACGAGGAGAACACCGAGAGTAAAGTTACAAGTATAACGTCTGGGTAAGAATAGTGGTGTGGATCGACGGTCGTCAGAAGAGTTCGCAAACATAAATGCGGTGCCGGACGGCGACTTGGTATCTCATCCGAATTCCCCCACGACAAACATACCTGATGACTATATGGTTTGAGTGCTTGGTGTTCTCCTGCCGGTCCCAATCTCGTTATAGTGGCCCCTGGCTCACGGGGACGGCGATACAAGGGTATTTTCCCATAACGCTACTTCCTTGGCTGTTAATCAATTGGGTTAAGTCCCGAAAGTACTAACAGGGGGCAAAAGGAAGCTAGCGGGACTGGGTGCCCTCGCCCTCTTCGAGTGTTATGTCGCTATGCGGGTGCGGGCGGATTATTGCCTCGCATTTTTATCTGAAGCTTTCGGGTTTGCCGACTATAGCGCGAACAGTAGTAATTTCAATAGCTGTCTCAGTAGTATGTAGTAGTAGAAGATACGGTTCAGACGCAGTGGGACGTTTGACTGAGAAAGGAAGGCTACCATCGGACTGAGATTGTAAAAAGAGGGTGTGCCATGTCCTCCGAGTCCCAATATTATCGATCATAGCGATCGGTCTGAGGGTCCGGGTCGAGTATCCCATCCTCGTATCTCAATGCCTTTGCATTCGCTTGAGTTCTCGGGTCTTGCGCTCTCTTTCGGTCACACCTGACAAAATCGTGCTAGTACCCTGTAAATGCTGGGCTTGGGAACGGGGACCAAAGGACTGTTTGTTACGGCGCGCTACGGGCGCGACTGTGCATCATCCTTCCTCGTTACTCAGGTCTTGCGCATTTATGGGGGGCCGTCGGGTGTGCTGATCGCGCGGAGTTCTCGTGGAATCCACTACTACTACTGCTGCTGCTTCCGCTGTTGGTGCTACTACTGTTCGTAGGAACTTGGGATATGTAAGGCTTCTTGGCAATGACACAGTGGGAGAAAGTTGAGGGAAATGTAGAGATACAACGGTCTGATGTGATGTGGTGGCGAGTATCGACGGTCGTCAGAAAGCGTTCGCAAACATAAATGCGGTGCCGGACGGCGACTTGACATCTCGTTTAGCGTGATCCGTTGGACCGTATCGGTTGCCCCGGGGAGTATCCGAAATCGTTGTCCAAGAAGTCTTCCGTGGAACGATCAACTGTCGGTCATCGTGGCCACTGACTCACGAGGACGGTGATCCAGGGTTCTCCAGAGCGCTACCTACCTTCTGTTAGTCAAGTAGGTGAATTCTCGAAAGTACTAACAGAGTTGCCAAAAGGAAGGTAGCGTGTATGGGTTCCCTCGCCTTACTCGAGTGTATTGGTCGCGGTGATGGTCTGGTTGCGTATCCCGGGGTTTCGTTTTATCCCAAGTTTCGAGCTGAAGCTGCCGTGTTCGTGTTTTGCTTCCTTTGTTTCGCTTACCGCAAATAAAGTTGGCAAAATCCGAGCGGTAGCGGGAGTTGGTATTATTAATCGCGCGAGCAGCTTTAATATTATTATTATTAGCAGCAGCGATGCGCTTGCTTGTGCGAGGCCTCAAAAAGGATGACAAAAATAAATACTCGAAGAATGATGCTTCGGGGGTGCCCAGACGGAGGGGGACCTACCTGGTTGATCCTGCCAGTAGTCATATGCTTGTCACAAAGATTAAGCCATGCATGTCTGAGTACCTGCCGACCTTAGGCGAAACCGCGAATGGCTCATTAAATCAGTCACGATTTACGGGATTTTGTGAAATCCTTACTCGGATAACTGTGGTAATTCTAGAGCTAATACGTGCAACTAGTCTCCGACCCCGACCTTGCCTCGCGCTCGGTCGGGGGAAGGGCGCATTTGTTAGAACCAAAAACCGGGTGGACAGTCGGGTTGCGGCAATCTGCTGCTGCTGTTCGCTGACTGCCTTTCTCAGTTTCTAACTGTGGGGCAGCCTCAGCAGCAGCAGCACAGCATTCGTCCTCCTCGTCCATTCCTCTTCGGTTATGTGGTGACTCCGGATATTTCTACAGCCGAGCGCTGAGGCCTTTGTGCCGGCGCCGGATCCCACGAGTGTCTGCCTTATCAGCTTTCGATTGTAGGTTATTCGCCTACAATGGCTGTAACGGGTAACGGGGAATCAGGGTTCGATTCCGGAGAGGGAGCCTGAGAAACGGCTACCACATCTAAGGAAGGCAGCAGGCACGCAAATTACCCAATCCCGGCAAGGGGAGGTAGTGACGCGAAATAACGATGCGGGACTCTTCCGAGGCCTCGCAATCGGAATGAGTTCGATGTAAAGAAATGGACGAGGATCCATTGGAGGGCAAGTCTGGTGCCAGCAGCCGCGGTAATTCCAGCTCCAATAGCGTATATTAAAGTTGTTGCGGTTAAAAAGCTCGTAGTTGGATTTCTGATGCGGACCGGAAGCCCACCCAAGGCGCGCTACTCGTCTACGGGGAGCTGCGTCCCGAAGTGGTTCTTCCCGTGTCCCTCGGCAAAGGGCCGTTTGGTGTACGCTTCTTCGGTTTGTGGCAAGGGTGCCGAGTTTTTAGAGGCGCAGTTAGGAGCCATCTTTC
>JABUQX010044314.1:20000-47500 GCA_015478945.1 Trachelipus rathkii | reverse complement strand
TCTAACACGTTTAATATATCCTTACTATAAAATTATTTTATTATTTCCGCCTATGTAAACATAAAACACTCCTATAACACGTCGCGAGAATCTCGAATCTCTAATTCGATGTTCTGGCTTAAAATTTCTTCCTTCTACTTACAATAATCTTTATGCTTCTGCTACTTACTGTTCTCCTAACAGAACAGATTTCATGCCTATTTTGATTACCTTACTACTTTCTCACGAAAAACTGTTATTTCTTCTTATCCAAATACTGAGGTCCTCTATTTAGGGGATTCAATGTACACAACACTGAATGGATTGGTTCCTCTCAAACTGATTTAGGTTGGGAGGAAGAGCCGAATCATTCAGTATTCTCAACGATCAGGAGCAACTAATAAAGACCTACACAACATCCGGATTCGCCCAACCAATTCTTGAACACACTTAAAACCTATGTTCACCACTAGTCCTTCTCTCTATAAATTACACCACCTTCTCTTCCTATCGGTAAAAATCTGACACAGCCTTATATTCTCTTAATTTTTAATCTTTCTCTCCAACAGCTCCATCCTGCCCTATGCGGTTTTTTCTGGCACTTTCTGGCTGGCCGATTTGGGGACATTGCGTTGCTTCTATGCTAAATATAATGGAGTGACTGCTTTTGACTCTGAAGACCGCTTCAGCCTCTGCCGATAAAGTGGGAGCTGTAATCGTTGATGGATGAGCAGGTTCATTCCTCTTCGACTTAAACTTCTTTCTTCTCCTCCAATCCATGGTTCGATTCGTGCCTGGCCAATCTCTGACAATTCAGGATAGAGACAGTGGTATCGGGTGTGGAAAAAATTCTTTTCCCTATCACTCTTGCTAATTTTTCATTTAGCTGGAAATAGTAAGTACTCTTCGACGGGCAAAGCGGACTTTCATTAAAACGAAAGTCCCGGGGGGCTTGACCTCGATGTTTCGTCCTACTGAGAAATCTTTTCTGACCTTTTGCCAAAAACATCTCTAAAACCTCTGTAAATCATCCTTTCCTCCTCTTATTTTGCTCTGATGTTCTGTTGCTAATACTCCAACTGACCAAGGCCCATTCTCTTTGCCTTACCTATTTTCTCGAACCTCAACCCTGACGATTCCTTCCATTCTCTTCCTCCTCCTTATCCTCTCAGGTGTCCTTTGCCTTTACCTGTAATTTCATTTGATCGGATCATGGGCTCCTGAAATCTATGAACGTTAGGGAAGTGCGGTGGTGGGCCGGATGGCATTCCTCCCAGAGTTTTAAGGGAGTGTGACTTCTTGTGCTGACCCCGCAACTCGTTCAACTATATTCTCTATATCTCAATATACTAGCACTTTTCCCTCAGTGTTGAAGGCGCGCATATGTCCAACCTATTTCGAAAAATGGAAGCCGCTCTGATCCTCTAACTATCGCCCTATAGCTCTTAACTTGTATTCTATCTAAAGATCTTTGAAACCCTTCACAACTCTCCACTTCTTAGACCATCTGGGAATCTCATTCCCTTCTTTCGATCGATTGCCAAAGTACGGCTTACTGGCTTGAGGGTCTACTGGCGACTATACTTTCCATATTTAACAGATTTATGCGTTTCCTCTCTTAGAACTACGGGAGACTTGTGTGGTGACGCTTGGACATATCCAAGCATTTGAACTTTTGTATGGTCATGCGTCAACTGCTCTCCAGCTCCCCTTCTTTTGGTTTCCTTCTTCTCTTTGCTTTACTTATGTCTAGTTTACTTTCAAATCGCTCAATATCGGCTGTTGTTTGATGGGGCAACTTCTTCTTTTTTCTGTCAATAGTGATGTTCCTCAGTGTTCTGTCTTATATCTCCTACTTTATTCCGGCTTTTTCATTAAATGATCTTCTCACCTGCACATCATAACTCTATCCACTCATATGCTGATGGAACTCGACCCATTCATTCTTCAACTCATTTCAATTCTGCTCCTCTTTTACTTCTAGAATTGCCTCTCATCTTAATCTTTCGATTTTATTCTCGCTGATCGGATAGAATTTCCTGATGGGGTGTCTCAACCTTGTGAAATTTCAATTCTTTAAAAACCCAACTTCTTAAAAATGTCCTTCTCCAAAACACCTTCTAACTTTCCTATCTTCTTTCATGGCTCTCCCATCTCACCTGTGGCATATAAAATATTCTTGGCCTTATACGTAAACAAAAAAAATGTCTTTTTTGGAACCTCACATCACAACGGTTTGCTAGGGCGGCCTCAAAGAAACTGGGAGTTCTGTTAGACTGCGGGATTTTTCCTCTTTCTCAGTTACTCAGCTATAACAAGGGTCTCTTATCTGCCCTTGTATGGAGTACTACTCTCATATCTGGGGGGGGGGGCTCAGATTTCATCCGGCTTTTGGATAGGGTCTAGTCAAAGGCCAAAATGCTTATAAACTGCCCTGTACTTTCTAGTTCACTTGACCTCTATCTTTGCGGCGCGCGATGTTGGTGTTTTATCTTTTTTCTGATAGGTACCGAGCGGCAAGTTGCTCTCGAGGGAACTTTCCACTCGCGTACCCCACCTTTGAGACGCTCTCGTAGCATAAGGGGTGCTGTATTGGCACATGAGTTTTGTGTTGATATTAGAAACTCCAGACTAGTTCGCTGCGGTGCTTCCTTCTTTCCTGCCACCTCTGTTCTGGGTGGAATTTTCTCCCATCTTCTGTGTTTCATGCTGAATTTAATCTCCTTCCCACCTTTAAAGCCTGCTATGCTCATCTGCATAATTTATGTTAGTTGGTGAATTTTTGATTCATTCAACATCCATTCCTTGAATAGGGTTCTGTCCGTGAGTGGTGGTGACAACTGTATAAAAAAAATAAATAGATAAAATTTTATAACAAGGAATTCAATATGGTAGTTGAATAGCCCACATAATGGCATCTACGACGGTAAACCACTTCTAGGACTTCATTTAAATAGCATAACCAAGAAGCTTGCCTTCGCATGAACAAAAAAAAAAAGATTCACAAAAGTGGGAAGCCGCCTTATCAGCAACCCCTGCAACAACACTAATAGTGACAATTGGTGGCTTTTCAGCAAAATAAACCTACTGACGATGAAGAAGGATTTGGATATGTTAGACTTTTGATAAGTTCATGGCCGAAATTGCATTTACATCTCATTTACCTTCAAAGGGATCACACCAAGGAACCTCATCAAAAAACTGAAAAGACAGTCATCAAGGAGCAAAAGATAATTCAAATTTGCCAATCTGTGAAAGAGGAGATGAGGCTCTACGAATACATGGAGATGCTGCCTACAGAAGAATCCTTTCATGTTTGGTTGACATTGAAATGGGCCAAGGTTCATTATTATTCAATGCTTGAAGCAAGCAAATATTTCAGCCCCTCCCTCATCAGTCGAGAGTGAGCTTATTTTAAGTGGGGAATGTAAGCAACCCAAAAAGGAACAGGCTCTCGCCAGATACTAGTTGAAAGCTTAATGTTTTTGCTCACAATTTGAGAATTTTGGAAATTGAGTATTGAATATCTATCTTAAACGATATATTATGTTTCAAGTGACTAGTGAGAGTAAATAGCGTTTTATTTGTTGTGAAGGCTGATTAATTGAGGTCTCTCTTTCATTATTTTTATCTTTATACTTATTAGGTAGATAGTTAAAGAATTTTCTTGTAAATGGTAAGACAGATATAGATAAACCTAGTAGCTAAGCTTTGTTATTACTTACTGGAAAATGGAAAATTGGAATATTTTTTGAATAAAACACAAACATGAAAAAAGTTAATTAATATTATATTTTGCATTTATTATTCCTTAAAGATACTATTTTAATTTATAAAATAAAATACTGTGGGCACAACCAAATATGAAATAAATGCCACTAAGTATTGGTTGTACAGGAATGAAATCTAGAGTTGCCTAGCAGTAAAACAAATGTTCTATCTTATTACTGTGTATTATTATATTAATTAAAGTATCGTATCGGTATCGGCACCTAAAAATAGAGTATCGGTATCGGCCTCTTTTCTGTTATCGGTACACCTAAGTACTATATATAAATAATATAATTATATATATATATATATATATATATAATATATATATATTATATTATATATATATATATATATATATATATATATATATATATATATATATATATAATATATATATATTGTAGTCACTGCACCTGTCCCTTGAGAAGTTTTTCACATGGTTCTAGGGACTTAGAACACCCTTATTCCTTTTTCTTTCTTCCCATGGACTGTTGCAGGTTGTGTTAAGGACATACCTTCTTCATTCAACACCACACTACAGACATGCAGGATTTGGTGCTTAGCATAATAATAATAATATGCATTGAGTATAAATTACACATTTAAAGCATTAGTTTAGAATTAAAAACCATCATATATTACATTTATTCAGAATTGAATCATAATTTTAGCTCTTTACTTAATATACCTAGTACACTATGCATAGTGTATATTGAATAAGCATAGTGTATATTGAAATTTATATAATGAAACTTTTTTAGAGCACATACTCGTCTCATCTTATTTTATTTGGGTTTTTTACTCTTTCAAATTAAATGTAAAGTTCTTAATATTTTCTACTCAAATATAACATTATAGTATTAATTACTGATGGGACAATGAATCAGAATCTGCATCGAGAATCGGATGAGTCAGCAATTTTTCTGGAATCTGAATTGGAAAGGGGATTTTTGTTAGAATCAATCATAATCAGAAATTAGTTTGGGGTCATACAATAAATGACGATTGGAAGAATCCTCAAATTTATTTGGAATCAGCATCGGAAATAAATTTTAGTTGGAATAAGAATTGAAAACTTTTGGCTTTGTTCCCATCATTAGTATTAATAATTTAAATTGTTTTGCAGTTGGAAGAACACCTGCAGGAAATGAAAAGGCTTTTGGAGAAGAAGGAAAGAAGTTTAAGTAAATACAACAGAGTTAAAAAAGTAAAAAAAGATCATGTTCGGAAAACAGTTTTAAAGAAAAACTTTGAAAATTCTCGCAACGGTATGTGTCATTTTGACATTTCTTATAAAACTTTACATGGGAATGCTGAGCATTATTATTATTATTATTATTATTATTATTATTATTATTATTATTATTATTATTATTATTATTATTATTATTATTATTATTATGTAACAAATGAAGAAAAATATTTTGCTTCACCAAGGCAATAAGTGTTAGATAAATAATTTGAATTCTTTAATTTTATTTTTTGGGGGGGGAGGGGGAAATTTATTTTGGTTTTGAGCTTGCACTTACTTTCCTATTGAAATTCTTGTATAGTTTATTAACTAACTATGTTTAATTTAATTTTAAAATATTAAGCCGTAATACTTTAGCAGCAGTCCATATTTGCCAAAAAAAAAAAAAAAGGTCTTAATAATTAATAAAAGTGGGCCTAATTGAGTCTTAAACACACTGATTTGCTGAGTTTTTGCATGCAATGTTAACTAAAAAGATTTTCGTTTAGTAATAATAATAATTATAATAATAATAAAAGTTAAGAATGATAAATTTGCAGGTATAGACTGAATTTCTGGTGAAATAATCAATAATGGAAGGGAGATTGTGATTGATTGGATATGGAAGTTGTGTAAAAAAGCGTTTATGGATGGTATAGTTCCGAAAGAATTGAGTTTAAATTACACATTTAATAATGAGAGAATAGTACCCTAAGGGAAACTGTAGGAACTATAGGGGAATTAGTTTATTGAGTGTTGTAGACAAGATATAAGCTGATATTTTGGTTAAAAGTGTGTCGAGAGAATGAGGGACTGATTGGTGAAGAATAAAGTGCATTTAGAAGTTGAGGAGAATGTGTAAATCAAATTTTTACACTGAAACGAATGAGAGAGAAGAAGAAATTGTAGTTAGGTTTTATGGACTTGCTGCATGCATATCACAGGATTATTAGGGAAGCTCTGTTACAGGTGTTGGTGGCAGGCTTCTGAATGGAATCAAAAGTATGTATGACAATAGTGAAGCAGGCCTAAGAATAAATGGGAGTTGAAAGTGAATGGTTTAAATTGATAGTGAAGAGTGACGGGGATGTTTTGTCTCCTTGGTTATTTAATTTGTATATGGATGGGGTGATGAAAAAATTAGAGGGAGGGGAAGGTGTTAGACTGATGGAGAATGAAAGTGTGTGTGTGTGTAGGGATTATTTTATACTTACTGTATGCGGATGATTTGGTTTTGTGTGGCAAAACTGAAGAAAGTTTGAGAGGATTTGGCAGAGTGGATAAATGAAGGGGGTTTGAAAGTAAATGTAGATAAGAGTGAGGTGATGGTAGTGGGTGAGGAGAGTCCGAGTTGTGAAGGCATGTTGGATGGTGAGCAATTGGAGCTAGTATCTAAATTTGAATATTTAGGATATATGTTTTATAAGAAGAGGACGGATGATGCAGAGTGTAGTAGGAAAGTTGTGAATGGTAGGAAGGTGGCTGGTGCAATTAAATCCTTGGTGGATACAAAGGGACTAAATCTTGAGTGTGCCAGGGCTTTGCATGATGGTATTTTGTTACCTGTGTTAATGTATAGTAGTGAAACTATGGTATGAAACAAGAGCTATAGATCTAAGGTGCAATCTGTTCAGATGGAGAATCTTAGGGGAGTGTTAGGTGTGAGAAGAATTGATTAAATGAGGAATGAACCTATTAGAGAATTGTGTGGTGTGAAGGTGTAAATGAGAGATTAAACGAGAGTATATTGAGATGGTTTGGTCATATGGAAAGGATGGATGATATTTGGGTGGTTAAGCAGATGCAGATGTATAGTGGCTAGTGTGCTTGGAAATCAAAGGAAAATTGGATTGAGTCAGTAAATGAATGTAGTGTGGCAGAGGCAAGAAGAATGATGCATAATAGGAGTGAATGGCAGGGTTTTGTGAGGGGGGTATAGTTATGGATCTTGCCCAAGGGATAAACTCCGGATTAATGAGATATCACAGTGGGGGTTCATTGCAGTGTAAAACCCTAGGGTGAATTTTTTTTTTTTTTTTAGCTGGAGCGATCTCACTTACGTCATGCTCTTCTATTTAGTTTTCATTTTCTGTGCATGTTATGCACCCCTACCCCATATCTTGTTGGAAGACAAGAGAAGATGAAAAAAAATAAAAATAATAATAAACTATTAAACCCTAATGATAAATTCAATGTATATCAATTCCTATCATTTTTTATTTAATAAGTTTGAACTGTATACAATAATTTGTGAATTATGATTTAATCCTAAAAAAGTTTATCAAAGTTTGGTGTTTTACATTATTTTTCCTGTAAAAAAAAAAATGTTCTGAAGATAAAAACTATATCAGTGAATGATGAAAGATATTTCTTATTACAGTGTGAAACACTTTTAACCTTTCTTAAAGTATTTAAAAACAAAATAGTATTTAATTTATTTTGGCATGTACTCAGACTCGGTCATTTTTTTTACTTGGACTCAGACTTGGCGAAATCTAGCCTAGCTGCCTAGTCCAGCAATAAGTAACATGGCATTTTTTCCCCTCTAATTATTTATTAGTTCTGCCTGTATTTTCTGTTTTGTCAATTGCAGGGATTAATGTAAAAAGCTAATTTTAATACATTTCTCTTAATACTACATGCTATATTTTTTTCAATAATATTTTTCTTATCATCCTGGGGGCCAGAATTAAAATTCGGCTGCGAACACATTGGTGGCGACAGACTTGGGATAGCCGGCCTTAAAGTTAGATTTCCTGTAGACCCTCTGTGTTTAAAAATATGATTATTATTATTATTATTATTTCTGAAAATAATAATATTTTGATATACTATATGCCAAAAAAAATTCTCATACAAAAATTTATTTTATTTTTATTACAATAGGATTTTCAAGAACTTAGATTTGGATTTTGGACTCTAACTCGAATTTGAATCAGACATAATTTTTGGTCTTTGTATACCACTGATTGTTATAAAGTTATAAAGAGGGTTAAATTTGTTTTGTTCATTTAGGTTTCATGGTTTACCTTTTAAACAGTAACATTCATTGTATCCAACATCTTTGTTTAGAACTTGCAAGCCAATTACGTGAGCAGTTGCTAAAATGTTTCTTGTAGTCTCAGTACACATATATCACTAAGCACACACATACACATACAATAGAACTTAACACATTCCTTACTTGTCTGAAAATGTATAGGTAAAGTTTAGACTGTAATAAACTTTGTACAATTAGAATTATGATACATGTAACGACGTTCCTCTTAATTTTAGTGTTGACAAGAATAAATAAAATTAGATCTTGGATTTCTTGAGAACATTAAAAGTTTGTTAAGAGGAAAGGCACTGGTGATTCCATATTTGTTCTGAGAATGTTGGCAGGGAAATCTGTGAATGTTGAACAAGATATTCATGAATGTTTTTTTGTTGACTATGAAAAGGCTTTCAACATAGCTAGACACAAGGAATTGATAAAGCTGCTTGTGAGTCAGATTGGGAAGATTGGAGTTATTAAGGGCAAGTTTTAAAATAAGTTAATAAATCAGAATGGCATATTATTTAGAGAAGTGTCTAACAAGTTTGTGTGATGTTGCCAGATTTGTTCAAACTCTATATAATGCGAGATTATGGTGTAAGAAACTGGCCACTTGGATGGAATGAAAATAACAACATTAGATGACTGTACTGTGCTGATTAGGAAGCGCAACTTGTGTTTGCTGAATATGCTAGTTAAAAGAATCGAGTCAAAAGGTTTTCAAATAAATTAACTAAAGTCAAGGTTTAAACAAAGAGAGATTGAAACCCAAGGAACGAAAGGAAACTGTGAATCAAGAAAGTTAATTAATTGAAATGAAAGATTCGAGAATGATATTAAGAGAAGAATAAATAAATGAGAATGATTAAAAAAAAAAAAAAATCTTGAAAAGATTTTGGAGTGCGTCCAGTTATTGAAGGATACTCACTAAAGAGTGGATTATTAAGGTAGAGAAAACTTGAGCCAAGGGAGCTAACTAGACTAAGATAGAAGGATGGAGGGTAAAATTCTGAATTTTAACTACTTTTCACTGAAAACCATATAAAAATGTTAATTAAAGAATATTTCAATATTTTTTTTTTCACTAAAAGTACAAGAATAAAAAGTGTGGTTAAAAAGATATAATCATTTGCCTTTGAGAACTCGATAAAAAAAAAAAAAAAAAAAAAAAAAAAAAAAAAATGGTAACATCGATTATTCAATTTTAATTTCAAAATTTCCAATTTTTTTTTCAAGGTCATCACTTCAAACTTGTCTGACACCAAACCTACATTTATCAATCTGAATGGCTCTAACTCCGACTCCGAATCCTGTTCCATTTCAAAATTGTTCAGCTCCAACTTTTCAGAAATATTTTTATATGCAAAAATATTTTCTTTGAAAAAATAATACATTAGGTCCGGCTCCGGCTCCGGCTCCGGCTCCATCTCCGGCTCCGGTTCTGGCTCCGGCTACACTTCAGGCTTCAACTCCGTTTTCATTTTATAATAGTTCAGCTCCTACTTTGCAGAAATATTTTTATCTGCAGAAACAATTCCTTGAAAAAATTTATACTTTGGCTCCGGCTCCGGCTCCGGCTCCGGCTCCTGATAATCTGAGCTCGGCAGCAACTTCTGGCTCCTGCTCCGACTCCGCTTCCATTTCAAACCTGTTCAGCTCCGACTATGTAGAATTATTTTTACCTAAAAAATCTTATACTTTCGCTCCGGCTCCATTTCAAAAAATTTCAGCTCCAACTTTGCAGAATTATTTTCACCTATAAAAAATTTCTTGGAAAAAAATTTGTTGTTCGGCTCCGGCTCCGGCTCCGACTCCGACTCTGACTCCATTTATATGATCGAGAAAGAGCCTGATCTAGGGTTGTGTTAGCGAAAAGAATTTAATTAAATATATATATATATAATATATATAATATTATAATATATATATATATATAATATATATATATATATCATATATAATCTTATATATAATATATAATATAGTATATTAATATATATATATATATATATATATAATTATATATTATATATATATATTTATATATATATATACTATATATATATATATTATAATTCTCAAAATTATAATTTTTTCGAAAGGTAAATTATAATTTATGTATTAAATTTAAAATTGTTACACAGAATCAAAATTAAGCATGTAAATACTTCGATATATTGAAATTGAAAATGAAAATTAAAGATATATAAATTATATTATTTCTTGAAATTATAATTTTTCCGAAAGTTAAATAACTTTATTTATTAAAATTAAATGTTCCTCCAGCAGAATAAAAATTAATTATTACAACAAAACATAATACCCATTGCGTGGAAAGTAAAAAATTTCACACCTACACCTACACACACACCACAATATAATAGTATATATATATATATATTTAATAGTATATACTATATATATATATATATATACTATATAATATATTAATATAAAGATATAGATTATAATATATAATATATATATATATTATATATATACCTCCAAATCTTCATTATACAAGAAGAGCTGAGGGGTCTGAATATAATATATAATAACTATAGAAGATATAAATAAATACGATAGAGAAGATCAAACGAGTATAGGAGATAAAAATATATATAAGATAAATAGAAGTTATATATAAAATATGATGAATAGAGAGATATAGAGATAAATGAATAGAGAAAATAAGAGTATTATTAAGATATATAGAATATAATATAAATATGAGATCAGAATAAGAAGGAAAAAGTGGGCGAGGGTATACTAAAGGAAAAAACAATGAAAACTAAACGAGAGCAAAATTCACAATATGCATGAGAAAAGCATAAGTCAAAGTACAAGCTAGGGATGCCCAGATATATGAGAATTAAATATATAGTTAAGAATAATATTATAATATTAAGATAAGATAAATGGGAAGATGAGAATAAAAATGCAAGAGTAAGGTAGATAATGTAATTAGTTAAATATGAAGATGAGATAAAATATCAATATGATAAATATATTGATAGAAGAATCTACATAGTTTTAGCATGAAATGAAATACTAGAACTGATTAGATAGATAGAGAAACAACACCTGCAAATATAAGAATAAATAATAGAGATATTAATAAATATATATAAGATAGAGAGAGAGATAGATAGATAAAGCTGATGAAAAGAGGAGAGGAGATAAAGAGATAAGATTATAAAGCCATAAAGAAGAAAGAGATGCAGTAAAAAGCAGTGAAGTAGAGTAAGAACATAACATATAGTGAAGGAATCGCAATAAACTAGCTGACGAGGTGACAACTACAGTGAGGGGACAAAGAATGACGAAAAAGAGAATAACGGCTCAAGGAACTAGGTAAGGTGAAGAGAAAAGAATAAACAGGGGAGAAAGCAGGCGTCAGAATAGCACACACACAACACTAACACTCACACAACCATCACACACCATGACAAGACATCGCAGCTGACGCATACAACTAAGAATGAAATCACGACGTACGTGACATACTCGACACACACATCTCACAAACAACACACACATCAAAACACACATAACATATAATATATAATAGTATATAAGAAGAAAGAGAGATAAGAAGTAATAAATAAAATATTAATATATTAATAATAATGAAATATGAATAAATGGAATAATATTCGCCAAGAAAGAAGATAATGTATGATATGAACCATTAAAGAAGACTCCATTGATCTAATAGGAAAAAAATCCATTTAAGTTCGTTGATGATTAAGAATGAAGTTTGAAATAAAGAAGAACGACAAATCTCCGAGTATCACTAAATGAATAATTCGCTAAAGTTTTTATATTATTTTTGTTAATTGTTCCTCAGGGTTCTGAATTATCTTATACTCTATTTTTCTTTTCATTAGCAATCTTCTTAGTTGCCAATGATTTATACTCTATTCTTCTACTTATTTTAAATATGCTTCATATTTTGGGGCGTCAAAAGTTATCTTTTGAATTCCCCTTTCTCCGATTCTATTTTTGTTCTATTCTTGCTGATGTGGATAGAATTATCCTGTGAGGTAACCCAATCTTTGTGAATTTCAGCTCCTTAAAAAAATAACTACAAATCTTCCTCTCAATTTTCCTATCTCTTTCGACGGTTCTCTAGTCTCTCCTGTTAACAATATAACGGTTGTAAAAAATATAAAGGTGAGCTCAGTACGATGAGCGCCTCATATTGCAAAAGAGATAATGCGGTGTTGGTGCCCTACCTCTTGGTGCGGCGCAACCCTACTAGAAATGGGTTTGTGACAAGTGAAATAACAATGATAAATAGGAAATTCAAATTGTTCTGGAAACCTCATATCACAATGGTTGTAAGGGCGAATTTGAGAAAGCCAGAAATTTGTTCAGGTTGTGAGATTCTTTTCCTTCTCACAGTTACTCTAGCAACACAAGGGTCGTACTTCCCATTATTGGAGTACAATACTTCTGTTTTGAGGGGACTCAAGTTCCGCCGACCTTTTTTGATGGAAATGAACCCGAGGTTTAGAGACTGTTAAAGTGTTTTTTACTCTATAATTCGGAACTACAACTGTAGGTACACAAGAGAATTACTTATTCCACC
Organism: Trachelipus rathkii; assembly: GCA_015478945.1. Taxonomy (NCBI): domain Eukaryota; kingdom Metazoa; phylum Arthropoda; class Malacostraca; order Isopoda; family Trachelipodidae; genus Trachelipus; species Trachelipus rathkii. The sequence goes on along the minus strand of JABUQX010044314.1, from coordinate 34,885 downwards.
ACCTTTGCTACGCCCTCAGTAAAAAAAGGGTTCAGTTTCTTCACATGATTTTTACATGAAGATTGAGAACTGAAGGTTTGTCAATATAATTCTTCCTTCTTTCCAGTCATTTCTGCTTTGCCAAATTCTTTTCCTTCTGTTTTTCCTGCTGAATTTAATATCATCTACTTTAAAGTTTGGGGTCAATAACTACTTGAGAAATTGGGATTATAAAGCTCGTATGGGATAATAACGGCTTAAAAAAGGTTATATTTTTATTTTATAGTTGTTTTATCTTCAGTTAGCTCTGCGTTAGGTTAGGTTATGTAGGGCGTGAAAGTTTAGCTCTCAGAACTTTAAAGAACTTATTTTTTACATATGCTGAATATTAACTGATGAGATATCAATATGACAAAATGTCGATGAGATCATATAAAGGTAGGTAGACAGGATGGAGGGAGGCAGGGAGGTGGTATGGGTGATTTGATTTACTGATTTACTGCTTTTAAATTCGGTAAACCTATTACACTTTACCAAATATAAACTTAAACTTTGTTTGTTCTTTACCATTAGGTTATTATGCTGATTAGGTAGTATTGCTAAATTTTTTGTTAAATATTTACTATGTTAATGTAAAATTAACATTGTCGTGTTGGTGATATGTTGATAAAGTACTGAATGGATTATGTTTTTTGTGAGTCTTGTTAGTTACTTTTTACTGTTGATAAGTTTTGGACCTTTGTTAATGTTAACAGTTTATTCTTGCTTAATATGTTGGTCAGGCTTGTGCCGTAATACTATATTCTTATAGCTTCCGACCAGTTACGGTGGTTTTATTAATGTGAAAACTTATTTACATTAGCTTCGTTCGTCTGTATGATAATTACACAAGGTTAAGGTAAAATTTTGCTATAATGTTACTGTGTCTTGCTGAAGATTATACATGTTATGTTAGAGACATGCTTATTGACCAAGTGTGAATAAGTTACTTTTTTTGTATTTATGTTAGTTACTTTACTTTGTTGTAAGTGTGGGACTTTGTTAATGTTTAACAGTTTATTCCTGCTTTAAGGTGTGTTAGGTTTGTCTGTTGTACATTATTTTCTTAGTTTCATGTTACGCTATGTTAAGTGCTTATTAATGTGAAAACTTTGTTACGTTAGAGTATTACTCATGGGTCTGTATTGATAATACACACAGTTTATGGGGGTAAAATTTTTGGCTAAATTGTTACTGTGTCAGTGTAAGCGTTAACGTTAATGTGTTTAGAGATATCCTTGAAAAAAGTGTAAGTAAGTTTTGCGTCTTTGTATGCTATATTAGTTACTTACTGTTTGTTAAGTGTGGAACTTTGTTTAATGTTAACAGTTTTATTAGAGCGTAAGTTTGTTAGGTTTTGTCTTTGATTACATTATTTTCTCTAGTTCGTTGTTACGCCATGTAATAAGCTTTCATTTGATGTGGAAAACGCTTATTTATGTGGGTTAGAGTATATTCGCTGATCAGTATGAAAGATAGGCAATGTTTTGATAAATTTTTGCTAAATGTTACTGTTTCAGTGTAAGGTTAACGTATGATGTTTAGAGATATGCTGAAAAAGTAATAATAGGTTACGTTTGTATTATGATTATATTAGGCACTTTACGGATGATTAAGTGTGAAAACTTTTGTTAACATAACAGTTTTATTTCCTGTTAAGATGTGTCAGGTTTGTTCTTTGTGGATTATGATTTCAATAGTTTAGGATGATGCTAAGTTAAGCCTTTATTAATGTGAAAACTTTGTTACGGCAGCAAATATTCGTTATTCTTGCTATAAAGAACTTGATTTTATGTTATGTTTATCCAAAATGATTATTCTGGAAATGTGACTTGAATCAATAGATCAAATAGATAAATAGATCAAAGGATGGACATGAGGGTGCCGGGATGGTGGATGGGTGGTTTGATTTAACTGATTTACTGATTTTGGGATGTAAAACGTTACAATTTTAGTTAAAAAAATATGACTTAATCAAATAGATCACAGATGCGTCAGGAGGGAGGTTGGATAGTGTTTGATTTAGTGATTTAACTGATTAGGGTATTAGTAAAAGTTACAATTTTAGTAAAAATTTGATTTTAACTCAGTAGATCAATAGATCACAGATGGTCAGCGAGGTAGGTTGGATAGTGGTTTGATTTTTCCTACTGCTTTAGGGTAATGTAAAAACGTAATAAGTTTGTAAGTTATAAACATAAAAAGGTAAAGAAATTTATTATTTAATTTATTTATATTTTTTTTGCTTTGCTACTGAAACATTTATTTTCGAAATCTACAGACTCTGTAACAACATATAAAAAGACACCAACATTGTTGTATTACGAATGTTTATTAACTTAGCACCGCACCGCTCCAGCACCGGTGCCGAGCCAAACTCATTCAGAATCCAATTTTACCAACTATTTCTAGAAAACACTCTAAATCTCTCATCCAATTTTCACCTTCTACGAACACTTCGATTTTTTAATGGGGTGGGGTCCCCCCTTCAGGGGGACCCATGAGGATGTAAACTTCGTATACACTGAGGTTACCTTCCCATCTAACCCCACTCCAAATTTTATCACGATCCGATAAAACTCTAACTACTACTACCACCTACTACTACTACTACTACCACTACTACTACTACTACTACTACTACTAATAATAATAATAATAATAATAATAATAATAATAATAATAATAATAATAATAATAATAATAATAATAATAATAATAATAATGATAATAATAATAAAAATAAAAAACTTCCGAAGCTGAGCCAGAGTTGGAGCCGGAGTCGGAGTCGGAATGTGTAAAACGTTTCCTTACAGGAAAAACGTTTGGTCTCGGCGGAATCCGAAGTCGGAAATCGAAAAATCGAATCTTCGACGTAAATAATTAATAATAAAAATAGTTATGTGTATCGGCCACCGCGCGCTCTGTTCTGGCGTCTGGCGGTCAAACAGAACACTCGGTCTGTTTTGACCTACCAGGTGGTCGGTCGACCGAACGCTTGTTAGGCCTAATTTCGATCGCTCAGAAGCAGCCACAAAGGCGTAAGCGCAATATCGGCATCCACCATCGGGGGTGACCCCCTCTATATACAATCCTACAGACTTGAAATTTACACGGATTCGCCTATCCCATATATAGATTATATCCAAGTTTAAAGGCAAAAATTATCTCTTATACTTTTTGGGAAAAAGCCGGGGCCGGTCCGGAGCGGGCATCACTACTATATATATATATTATTATATATAATATATAGTATATATATATATATATATATATAGTAATATTATATATATATATAATATATAATATATATATATATATATATATATATATATATATATATATATATATATATATATATATAGTTCTTATATGCACGCATATATTATTTTGCTTGTTGCGTTTGTGGAGAAAGTCAGTTTCAAAGTAGATTTATTTTTTGTAGTATATTTTTTTGTAATCATCGGTCTAGATATATATATTTATATATATCTAAACTGTTTCAAATAATCGAGACTTCTCCACTTGTCAAAGATATTATAATTTTTTGAGTTCCAAGTGAACAAATTATTTCGGCAATTAGATATCTTTGCGGAAATATTATTTTAGGTTATTTGTGCATTTTTTTTTAATTCTTTCGCAATCATTGCTTATTTAATTACAGGTGGTGGTATATATTAGATTTAAATCGTGCGTTTTGCTCATATATTAAGTAGCATTTTTTGCGCATTTTTTTGCTTTTTTTTATTTATTAATTTTTTTTGGGGGGGGCGTTTTTAAATAGTCATTTAAAAAGATCTCTTTTTGAAGACGAATCACCCCGACAAATCGTATCGGAGTTGGAGGACAGTGTCAGTGAGGAATTTGGGAGGGAGAACAATGACACCCTCTCCCCAGAAGAATTAGTCGACCTCACGAAAGAAGTTAAGTCGAAATTGTCCCTTATCAAGAGACTGAGAGCAGGGATAAAAAGAAAAATCACACCCTTTTTAAAAATCTTCTCGATCTTTGTCACAGAAAGCCATGAAGATAATCATATCGTCTCCTTAAAATTGAAGGAAATTAAATCAAAATTAGAAGTAAAGAATTTCGATTCTCTGATCGAAGAGGTAATCACAAAATCATCCATTCTTCAGTATGACTCGTCTATTTTAGACGAAGAAATAATTGAATCGGTACAGTACCATACTCAGAATGAAAAATTAATCTGGCGCATGACACCGCGTTTAGTTCACCATCTCCTTCTCCGTCTGCGCATGCTGCAGCTTCAGAGGCCTCTCATAAATTCTGTTACTCAGTAGGGATGCAGATATATAAAAAAATATTCATCATTTAAACAGGAAGTAAAAATTCTGTCACAATAAAGTTGTCAAGAGTTCAGGGTGAGGGGGATCAGCATTCTTTCCGCTCGTTCCTTCTGTCTTTTCAAAATGTTTATGGAACCAGGAAAGACATTTCTAGCCCTTGCAACATTGCAGGTAATTTGAATCCATTGTATCAGGCAATGCGCTCAAAAGATATTGAGCATTTAACTAATGTCGACTTCAATTTGGAAGTCGCTTTCGAAATATTAAAAAGTCTCTACTTAGACGAATCGTATATAATTGATTCGCTTTTTCATAAGATCGATTCTACGCCTAATTTAGAAAATAATCCTGAACATATTCGAGTATTCCTGTCAGAAGTAAGGGCATATATTCACGAGCTCAAGGAGTTTGAACAAGATTTCTTTGAAGATCCTTCGGCGGGCTGTAAGCTCATGAGTCATATAATCGTGGACAAACTTCCAACTGGCTTTCTTCGCGAGCTTAATTAATCACAGAGGATGAATATCCTTTCGTTAATATAATCTTGGAGCATTACGGTAAAATAATCAAGTCTATGGAGAAGGGGAGGGAAAAAAATAAATCGGAACCTAAAAAGGGATTTGAGCGTAATCGCGCTCCTTTTGAGCTTAAATCGGCTAAATCGTCAGCTTTTAATGCTTCCTCTAAAGAGGATAGTTTGAAATCTTCATCGTCAGAAGACGAAAACGAACGCAGTCAAAAGGGTGGGAGATTTAAAAAATCTTCTAAATAATTTGTTTCGAAATGTAAATTTTGCAACAGAAATCATCGCATGATTTCTTGTGAAGTATATTCTTCTCCTGAAACCAGGAGAGATCGCTGTAAAGAGCTACACATGTGCTTCAGCTGCTCAAGCAGCAAGCATTTCGCTAATAAATGTCCTGCCAAGAGGTATGTATGGACTTAGTCACCCATGCGGCAAATGTGGTCAAAAATCCCACATAACAGCTCTATGCTTTCAAAATAGTAGAAGCGTGTCCAGTGGCTTTTCAGAAGATATTCGTCCGTCAACATCAGTCGCTGATGAGGAAAATGGTCAAGCCAGTGGCTCTTCAAATAATGTCTATAAATACAGGTTTCAGCCTCATCTGTGGGTCAAAATATTCTGCCCACTCTCTCCCTTAACATTAAGAAGGGCAATAAAATAGTCTCTGTGCGTGTGATTCTCGATTTAGGTAGTCAGTCCACGTATTTTCATAAGAGCATCTTTAAAAAATTGCGAGTCAGTGAAAATAGTCTCCCTAGTCACCAGAGCTCCATAAAAACATTTTTGGGAGAGGAATTGAGATTCTTGCGGGCTTTAAATTTAGAAATGGGCATTTGTTGTGGGAAATATTCTAGCTTACCTGTAAACATCAATTCTGAATTGGATATCGGCTTTTATGTAAAAGGTCTGACTGAGGCTATGAAAAATATTACCCAGAATGGATTCAAAGTGGCAGATAGTCACTATCAAAATAATCACGTTGACCGGGTTTCAAATATTCAGGGGCTGCTGGGCATCGATGCTCCTCATTTATTAAAGCCTTTTAAAACGGTAAAATGCCCTAGAAACTTGTCATGGGTTCGTGCCTTTCTGGCCTGTAACATCTTTTTTGTCACCTTTCCAAAATGAAAAAATCTTTGGGTAGAATTCTTCGCCGAAAGCTGTCAAAAAATCATGACACAATTCCGAGCTCCCCCATACCGTTAAATATTCAAAGATCTGTCAGGAACGTCCCGGAACATGTAATCAATCTTGTAGTGGAACCGGTACCTTCGTACTTCGACCCTCTCTTACATACCCACACTGAGTCTGATTTGGACTTGGCCTGGAGAACCTCTATAAATTAGAGTCTCTGGGTATCAATGAGGAGCGGGACCAGGGTTCCATTTACGAAATATTCATCAAGAGATTTCACGAATGGATAGAGTTGTGAGACGGAAGGTACCAAGTGGAACTTCCGTGGTTTCAAGATATTCTTGAGCAGGTTCCATAAAATCATCACGTTGCTCTTGCTACGATGCAACGAGTCAAAAAGAAATTGACTGCTCAAGGCTTGCTTGACAAGTATGGGGAAATATTCAAGGAATACCTAAGAGAAGGTATTGTGGAGGCTGTGGAGGTGCATCCGAAAGATTATCATAAATTCATCTGGATACCCCACAGACCTATAATCAAGCAGGCCCTTCAGGTGACGACAAAAATTCGTCCTGTCTTTAACTGCAGCATGAAAATAGATTGTAGTCCTTCACTTAATCAGGCATCGTATCCTGGGATAGATTTAATCGCTTCCTATTTAAATTATTATTGTCCTTCAGAACAAACAAATTCATCGTTCTGGCGTATATTTCGAAGGCCTTCCTCCAGATCAAATTAAAGTTAGAAGAGGACAGAAATTGCTTCTGTTTTTTCTGGGAGGCTGATGGCGAGTTACTCACTTACCGTTATGCCACCATCATCTTCGGGTTGGCTGTCAGCCCCTATGTTCTTGGAGCTGTGATACAACAAACATCACGCCAAAAAATACCCTCCTGATCTCTGTACCTCTCTTCTTCAAAATAATCTGTATGTTGACAATTTTTTGTGCAGTTCTTCGTCTGTCAACGAACTTAAAGATATTTTTCAAAACGCCACCTCACGTATGCGTGAGGGGGCTTCAACTTGTGCTCCTGGAACTCCAAGATAATACCGTTCAAGATAGTCTGAGTCTTGGTGACTTTTCATTCAATGTTGTCTCTACCAAGAGACAGCTCCTGTCGGAGATCTCAAAAGTATTCGATCCCCTATGTTTTTACCTCCCCATCACCTGCCGAAGCCGTCTTCTTATGAAGAGAACTTGGGAAGTGGACATGGGATGGGACGATATAATCGCTCCCGAAATCAAAAATTCTTAGGAGAAATTGAGCAAGGACCTTAACTCTCTGAAGAGAAGGTCTCTGTTTAGGAGATCGTTCATTTGAGTCAAAGTGACGGGCTTGATTTAAGTATTTCCATATATTCTGCGGATGCAAGCACTGTTGTTTATGGCTTCGTGGTGTATGTCTCGTCTGCGGCAGAGGGTCCAAATCTTCTTTGGTCAAAGGGAAAAATCGCGCCTGGAAAAGGATGATATGTGCCCTTTTTAGAGTTATTGTCTGTGTTTGGCATTGAAGTGCTTACCACAAATGTTGAGTGGACTGGCGGGTGTCAAGTTCAAAGAATTGAACGTATTCTCCCCCTCCCTCAGAGCACTTTCCAGTCAGTTGGGGTTACCTCCACTACATTGCCTATATATATATATTATATTATATATATATTATATAACATAATATGATATACTATACTTATTATATATATATAGCTATTATATATATATAATATATACTATATACTATATATATATATATATATTATATATATATTGGTCTGTATAAAATACTATTTATTTATTTAAGTTTGCGAAATGCGAATAAAATAATACTTGCAACGATTTTCACTATGTTACATACCAGTCTCACTGATAGATGATATGTTGAAAATCTTTGCAGGCATTATTTGTAAATTTTATTATTATTATTATTATTATTATTATTATTATTATTATTATTATTATTATTATTATTATTATTATTATTATTATTATTATTATTATTATTATTATTATTATTATTATTATTATTATTTATTTTTTATTATATTATTATTATTATTATTATTATTATTATTTATTATTATATTATTATTATTATTATTAGTATTCTTATATTATTATTATTATTATTATTATTTATTATATATTTATTATTGATTATTATTATTATTTTATTATTATTATTATTATTATTATTATTATCATTATTATTATTGAATAATAATACTAATAATACGTAGTAGTTGTTTTATATTTTATGCATAGTAAATATTTGGTAAATTTATTTTAAAAGGAAATTAAAGCAGAAATTGTGTTAAGATTATATTTAATATTTTTATTTTAAAAGCGAAAAGCTTGTATATAAATTTTATTTTAATAGGGGTGTGAAGTTCGATTTGTTGGGAACAATATTGCTTGGTCGTGAGAATCTTAGCAGGTGTTTTGTGTGTTTTTTTTATTATGCTTCAGACGTTGTCAGATTAGCTCCTCCTACCCTTCTAATTTGATTAAATGCTTACTTTTGAGACATTGGTATGAAAGATGTATTTATATTTCGGTTTACTGTTTGAAGAAGGATATGATTGGTGGGTGGAAGTATAGTTGATTAATTTATGAGGTATAAAACGTAACGTAAGTCATTTTTAGACACACTCGGTCAGGATTATCTCTTATATGCAAATAAAGTTTGGTGGTTGATGTGGCAACGCATTGTTCTGTAGTCTGTTGTAAATATTAGATCTCGTTCCGTTATGAAAATTCTTCTGGAGTATTAATGTTAATAATTTATTTCTCAGTGTATTTCCGTGATGCTAATGAAACTTACATGTGCGTAATCTTTTGTGAAATAATTGAGGTTTTTCGATATTTATTTTAATATAATGGTTTTATTGTGTGGTGTTAACACATACAACAAATTTTAAAGTTAATGATCTGTGTTAATGATAATATTTTTCTTCATTTATTTATTTATATTGTGTGCGAGAAAGCAGATGAACCAAGATAATCAACTCTGACGTCACAAGGTAAAGAGGTATTGTAAAAAGTTTATACATTTCATTTTAAATATAATTCAAAGAGTATTTTAACAATATTTGCTTAATAAATATTTTAAATATTATAATATTTTAAAATTAAATATTTGTTTTAATCTATATTTTCTGTCTTAAATAGAACATATATATTAAATCATTTTAATGATAAATGATATTCAGATGTGTTGTAAATTTCATGATTTATATTAATTAATATTTCAGTCAGGTATTTTTTTTTTTGGCTCTATGGTCATTGTATTTACTTGGTTCTCTAAACATCTGCTTTCGAGGATCTGAGAAATCCAATAACTAGGGCGTTTAGCTTTGCATATTTATTTAATAACTATAAATATATATATAAATATATATAATAATATTTATTTTCTTAATTATTATATTTTAACGGTATTCTATAACTATTTTGTATATATTAGTACTATATATATATAAAGTATATTTAGTGAATTATCATAAGGTATATATATAGCTAATTATTTCAAGTATAATTAACAAAATAATCTATATATATATAAACTACACCAGATATGATGTATATATATATAATATAACTAGTATGCAATGTGTTTCCTGTAGTTATAAATTATTATATAACCTAGATACTGTAGCAATCCGCGGTATATATATATAAATATATTATATCTAAATATATATATATAGTTTAGTATTATAATTCGTTGTTGTGTGACATTAATCCCAAAAGCTATTTTTAGTATTGTCTTTTCTATGTCGTGAATCTACTAATTTATTATTAAAAGTTGCCTAAATAAGTCATTTGCAATCTTATCTGCCTATTCATCAACAATAACCCGCATCGCGGGATCTTGATACTCTCATCTTTATGCATAAGAGGATTCGTTTGGATGCTCGAAGGTTTAAATCATCAAAGCGCCATGAGATAAAGGTTTTCAGGATTTTATATCAATCTCTATGTAATTGGAGGTTTTTACTATCAACGATTAGGCGAAAAACCAAAGTAATATCTGTGTGGTTCTTATCTCCGCCTGGAGCCTGACCGTGTCCGTAAGATCTTCTAGTTCAAATTTAAAGTAAGTGGGCGGTGTAATATAACACATCAGAAACAGTATTACAAGTATATATTATATAATTATATATATATATCATATATATATATAATATATAATAATGATATATAGTATATATTATATATATATATGATTATATATATATATGATATATAGTTGCCTAACGTATATGGGTGTAAAGACTTGTCTGTTGTTTCGCTGTGTTGGGTTTGTTGATGGATGTTCGCTGTACACGCGGCTGTTGATTCGGACACAGACGCCACCAACCTTAAAGGAAAGGGACAGGCCACCGCCTGACCCAGTAATTCCTAATATTATCCATTTATAAATATATATATAACTAATATATATAATATATAATATATATATTATTAGTATATTATAATATATAATATATAATATATATATATAAATCTATACTATATTATATACTATATAGTATATATATACTATCTATATATACTCATAATTTAAATTATATTTATATACTAAAATTCTATAGGAACTGTGGATCGTACCAGCTCTCTGCCTATATAGCTAAGCAAGCATCCATTGCCACTACGCTATCGAACCGCTTATAACTTTCCCTCCTCAAATGGTAACTTTTACGTTTAAAATAATATAATATAAAAATCGTATCGGTCAGCTTTTTTCCTTGAGCATTTCACTCTCGAACCTTTCGTCGAAGTTTTCTGCCATACCGACCGCAATACACAAGGTTATCCCCCAGAAGGCCGCGTTTAGATAAGGCGTATAGCCGGACATACAGCTACACCAATCAGCACACGATGGAGTTATATATATAATATATAAGTATATATTATTATATATAGTATATATTTATATATATAATATAGTATATGATATATAATAGCTACTATATATATAGTATAGTAATAACTATATATATATACTATATACCTTATATTATAACTCATATACAGTGTTGCAGCACTGCGACGGCAACTTGGTGGCGGACGCAATTCGCGATCCGCAATTATCTCCGGTTGCGGTTGCGATTGCGCCGCAAATTAATTTGAATGAGTTGCGAATTGGCTTGCCGAAGCAATTATTTTAAGCAAAATTACACCGCAATCGCAACCGCAACTTTAACAAAACTATAGAAAAATGAAAACATTAATTTTATTCTGGTTTTGAAATTGTTTCAAACTCGTAACAAGTTTAGACAATCCCAAGCTTTGTGGAACAAACAGGCCAGAAGCACCCAAGCATCAGATGTCATCAAGGGCGAATTAGATGGATTATTTAAAATTCCAGGAGATACAAGATGGAACTCTTTATACGATGCTGTGTGCCGCCTCAACAAGATTATTGGTACTAAGGACAACGCTATGAAGAAAGTACATATGCAGTAATTTAGGCATCCCGAGCTTTGCTCCTATAGAAGTTTGAACGTGTAGGAAGTCGATCACAAAACCCCTGGCCATACCTACAAGAATTTTTTGAGTTTGTAAGCTCAAACGAAGGTGATCCTCATCCGCATCCTCTTTTGAAAAATGAGGATGTTGAAGATGTTTTCTACATTTGATTAAAATGCATATAAAATAAATATTTTTTTGGCATCTTTATCATGGATTTATGGGAATAATTGTAATTTGAATTTCGATTTCTGTATATATATATATTTATATATATATATATATATATATATATATATATATATATATATATATATATATATATATATATATAATATATATATATATATATATAATATAATAGTATTATACATAATATATATTACACCCCCCTTTACATACAAGATAAGTTGGTAAAATTTGTATATTTGATATAATATTTATGATATACTGAGTATTTAAAGTTTTGGTATGCCTCTATAATATTTTTATGTAATTAACCACAAGATGTGTAGGTAAAATTTGTATATTTGATATATGTTCGGAGTATTTAAAAATATCTGTGCTCTTCGCCACTTTACCTCCAATATCAATATTGAATTCCTGCTTTGCACCTCTGGTGGCAGCTAGAATTTGTGTTTTTAAACGTTCATTTTCATACCATTTGAGATCAGAGATTATTATTATTATTATTATTATTATTATATTATTATTATTATTATTATTATTATTAATTATTATTATTATATTATTATTATTTATTATTATTATTATTTTATTATTATTATTATTATTATTATTATTATTATTATTCTTAAGGAATTTTCATCCTAAATTACTTCAGATGTAGTTTTTAACCTTTATATAAGTAAATCATTGTTAATAATAATATTAATATATTAATAATTTAATAATTATTATTACTATTATTACTATTATTATTATTATTATTATTATTATTATTATTATTATTATTATTATTATTATTATTATTATTATTATTATTATTATTATTATTATTATTATTATTATTATTATATTATTAGTATTTTATTAATATTATTTATTATTATTATTATTATAATATATTATTATTATTATTATTTATTATTATTATATTATTATTATTGATTATTTATTATTATTATTATTAGTATATTATTATTAATTATTATTATTATTATTCATATTATTATTATGTATTATTATCATTATTATTGTATTATTATTATAATTATTCATTATTATATTATTATTATTATTATTATTATTATTTATTATTATTATTATTTTTATTTTTATATTATTATTATATATTATAAATGAGATATGATTTTTGTTATTATTACAGATTAAAACTACTACAATCTTATGAATAATATAAAGTATGTATTATTATTATTATTTTATTATTTTTATTTTATATAGTATTTTGTTTAATTTTATTATATTATTAGTTTTTATTATATTTTTAACAGCTCTTATAATGTATCATATTATTAATTCTGATTGTCCACTATCATTGTTGCTATAACACAAAAGTATAATATAATTATATTATTATTATATTATTATTATTATTATTATATGTATTATATTATTATTATATTATTTATTATTATTATTATATTATTATTATTATTATTATTTTATTTTGATTAGTATTGATTATTATTATTATTTATTATTTACATTATTATTATTGAATAATTATTATATTTATTATTTATATTGATATGATTATGGCGCCGTGGCATCACACAATATGAGTATATCATGATCTCTACTCAAGTCGACTTGTGTAATGGTTATCTGTACTCACTTACTCTGTCGCGCCTCTCTATCGTTTTGATATTAGTGACGTGTGCTTCCTTTTTATCCTGATCATTATTATTTAGAGTCTAGCTTGATTATTCATTTTATTTTCAATAAAATAATCCGAGTGTTCATTATTATGATAGAATCCGCATATATCACTCATACTCTGGTTATGATATTGATTATTATATTCTCAACATTGTCTTCTATGCTTATATTAATTTAGTCCCCTGCCTTTGTATCATTTATCCTATATTTATTATTATTATTATCCTGTACTTCTGCGTATCCTTTCGTCTCGATAGTTTATGTACTGTATACTCACAAACTATCTTATTGATATGTAAATATATGATGCGAGCCGCACTATCTAATTATTAGGCGCGTTTATTTTAAGTACTGTTTGTCATTACATCTGTATATTTTCGGTATTATGTGACTCTACTGTCCTCATAAATTGCCGAACGCTCTAAACCTCACTGTCATTCTTATATTATACTGCTCGTTCGTTCTAGTAGTGCATCATCTTTATCATCGTCAATACTCACCTTTGAGTTAATATCGTGGTCGTCGTATGTAATTCTCGAGACTCATCTGCGCGTAATACACGCGTATGATTGCCTAATCTAGGACTTCTCTAATTATTATTTGTTTTTTTGTTATATTTGATTGATTACTTATAGTGAGACCTCTCATATCATATGTCTTAGGTGTTATCTGTTCTCTTATCTTCACTCATCCAGTAAATAACTCTCGAATAATAGCGCCAATACTTAGTGTTCCATTTACCACCTCCCACGCTCTCTTATTCTCTCTTTGGTATGTTATTATATTATTTATTATTTATTATATTATTATATTATTATTATTATTATTATTATTATTTTATATTATTATGAAATTATGATTATTATTATTATTATTATCTATTATTATTATATATTATTATTATTATATTATTGATTATAGTATTTATTATTATTATGATTTATTATTATTATATTATTATATTATTATTTATTCAACATTGTCCATCTCTCATTATGTATCATACATTTACTATTTATCGACTGAGTTGTGCCTCATTGGTACTTATTAGTTCCCGATAGTTTACTACCATCGCGTGTACTATTCAGTGCTGTCTTGCGTCGTGATATATTATTATTATTATTATATTATTAATTATTATTGATTATTTATTAGCTTATCCATCTTATTATTTATTATTTGCCTTCTGACTGTAATAGTTATACGTGAATGTGTATGTGATGTCTCATTTATATCTGAATCTCCGAAGTTTTTGTGACTATATAGATAGCTCTTTGACACTGTCGTCGGTTAATTTTATATATGCGCTTTCAATTCATCTCACTAGTGATTCTCGGTGAAATCGATTATATATATCGAGGTTTTTGACTTATCAGATGTACACATATAAATCGTAGACCAGAGGTGATATACACTGTACTCACTGATAGGATCGATATATGGTGCCAACACACGGAATAGTAATTACGTTAGGAATTATAAAATTTCAATAAATTCTAACTGGAAAATATTTATGGGGATAAGCATTTGAACTAAAATATAATTATCATTTATGTATCTAAAACCT